>CAUJRU010003146.1:0-55452 GCA_963277665.1 Viscum album
TAGTGCCTTATGTTAGATTAAAATTAATCCATAAATTCCATTTTTATGAGGAAAATCCATTTCATGGGGTGCATCCATGATAAAAACAAGGCATTAAACTACTACCCATAAAATTCATAAACTAATGAATTATGTCATAAACTCATCTATTACATTGTAAAATGTCTATTTTAGTTCTTCTACAGCTCCAACCTCTGCAAACCTACATGATTCTACTCCAAAACACCTCCAACCACCAAAACTAGCAATGTAACAAGTTGAGAAGGAATTCTACATTACATTAGATACCTCTCAGACAATTCTATCCCTCGATAACCAAAACCAAACCTGGAAGAAAAGGAAATAATTCTGGACAACCACTCCATAAGATACCACTCAAGGATTTATTTATACCTCAAATTCTACCACCAAAAAATACATACCAACAAAAACACACACAAAATTCCCATGTAACTGTATCAACACAAAAACTCATCACCACCTAGAACATATCACAACAACACATAATCTAATTCCATCCACAATGACCACACACCACAGATCCATCTATACAACAATCACACAACTATTCCTGTGTAGAAAAATCATCGAATCATGTATTCTATGTCAAGATATTATCAACTTTGGGTGGCACTGACTCACCTACATTGCTTCGATCATGTCAAAGTATAATGCATCTTAATTCGAAATCAGGTTTCCCCCTATTTAAATGTCATAATCTTTAACACAAATTACACATTAAGGAAAAAAACTCATCAGATAGAATAATATGGTTTTAAACAACACATCATCAAAAAAATACAGAAAAACAAAACTCAAATATCGTGGGTACTGGGCATGAATCTTTATCTCTCACTCCCATGTAATCTTCTACAGGCCACCATTCCTCCACAAAACATTAACCAAAGGAATGGTTCATCCATACAACACCATCTCTTGGTGATCTGAGATATCTAATGGCTTCTCCATGAACATTATGTCATCCTAGATATCTGACTATCCATCGTTAATGAGTGTTTCCTATGGAATTGGGGATGACCTCATTGATTTATGGTTCAAACATTTCAAGTGGTTTCTAACAGGTTTGTTCGTAGAACTGGAAAAATACAACGATTCCATATCCATTTGGACCTACTTTCCAAAGGTAGGTTCTCATTAGTTGTGAACTGATGAGGCTTAATAGTTTGCATTGGTCGAGAGGATGGGAGGTTAGACTCATCACACCCTTTTGGGGGGAATTATTGTCTACTCCGAGACTCTCTTTATAGATTTAAGTAATGTTCATGAATTCTTATTACATTACAAAGTATAAAATGAACTTTCTTATAGATCTGACAATCAATGATTAGATATCTAGGAAATTTATAGAATCTTTTATATGTATTCGAGGTTCTTCATCGATGGAGAATCATCTGTGTTTGTTAGAGATTCTTATTCAATGGTATCCTTCAATATATAAAAGTCTTTTGGTCATTATGACGACCATACTGGTTTTAAAGCCACTCAATGGGGCACTTGAAGTTTATTGTCATTCAGAAGGACATAGATTATTTCGGAGTTGGGATCGTACCAGCAGATGGGCTACCTTCGTATCCTTTTTTTAGAAAAAGAATCAGAACCCACGTATTTCGAGTAAGGGAGTATGATGTTTATATATGATTAATGTCTCAAAGGAAGATTTCATAATTACTTTTACACTCTAAGCTTACGTTAGTCATGATCGGTTTGAGAAACAAGAGGTATTGGTAAAACTAGACAATTGTGCCCTAAAAGATTCAATCATAGAAAATGATGTGGGGATTATGTATTTATGACTACCCAAATAGATTAGGATTGGGATATACTTCAGAGAAGAAACTAGGGAACAAGGTCCATAAAAGTAGATGTACTTTATGGAGATTTGAATACTCTAACTTGGGGCTTACTTCTGAGGAAGATGCCCAAATTAGGAGGGGACTTATGATTGGGTTTTACTCCTAAGAAGGAAGCACAAATCAAAAAACTAGATTAATACTGGTTAATAGAAATTAAGACTGGGGCTTACTCTTAAAGAGGAGGCCCAAGTTAAAGGGATTTGAACACTAGGGCTTACTCTTGAAGAGGAGGCCCAGTTTAAGGGAATTTTAGAATTAAGGGACTTGGGGCTTAATCCTAAAGAGGATGCCCACATTTGTAGATTTGAGACTGGGGATTATTCTTGAAAAAGAAGCCCAGGTTAAGGGAATTATGGGTAGGTCTTACTCCTAAGGAGGATGCCCACATTTTGGGAACATTGAGACTTGGGCTTACTCTTGAAAAAGGAAGCCCAGACTTGGGACATTATGACTGGGGATTACTCCTAAGGAGGATTCCCAAATTTGGGGGACTTGGGGCTTACTCCTAAGGAGGATGCCCAAATTTATGAGAATTTGGACTGGGACTTACTCTTGAAAAGGAGGCATAGGTTAAGGATTCTCTCCTCTTAAAGGATGAGGTTGAATGAATGAAATCTCTAACCTTAGTGACATGAATATGCGTAAATCACTAGGTTTTGAGAGATGTTCCACAGAATTCCTTTCAGATAAGGAAGCCAACAAGGAAATCATGCCATGAATGGATTTGGAGAGAGTTCTGAAGGCTTAATCTTCAAGAGGAGAGGTGGATAGGCATAGGAGGGGTGAAATGGGCAGGAAGGGCACCCAAAAAGAAGGTGGCGCGCAAGTCCTACGTGGGCGTGCAAGTCATGGTCGTGCAAGTATACTTCTGTGACACATGGGTACTTGCACGATGGTCAACCCTTCGGGTAATACATGGGCGAGGCTTGGCTCAAGCCTTTAGTACTACCCCTAGAGGCTTCCAGAATAGAGGTGCGCATGTTATGTTGAAGACGTAAGGCGGTGCGCAAGTGTGGCCATTTCCCTTAAGGGCTGGCCACCTAGGCGCGCAAGTGTTGATGAGTTCGAAACACTTAGGCCTTCCTCCGTTTCTTTAGATCTTCTGTTCTAGGTATGAAATTACCTTATAAGTGTCCGAAAGCTTTGATAAGAGACTAGGGTGCCAGGAGCTCAAATTTGAGTTTCTGGAAAATTTTTCTCTTCGAAATGGGGGGGCCACCGGGGTATTTATAGGGTGAAGAATACCCTAGGCGAATTAAAAAGAGTGTGCGAAAGTCACCTACAAGACCACTGAGTGGCATGCAAGTATACTTGTGTGACCTTGGTGGAACTTGTGCGACCCAAGTGCATTTGAACCTTTGTTCATGCCTTTGTCAATTTTTTGATGTTTCTTCAAAGGATGAATCACTTTGAGTTCAAGGTATTTCTCTTTTCATTCCTTTAGACTCTGTGACGAAAAGGAGTGTCAACAAAGGTCCCCCCTCAGAGTTGGATCAGAAATAAATGAGGATGTGACTCTGAGGAAAAGAAGAAAACCAAAGGAAAGGCGGCGTGCAAGTGTTGAGCGCACAGAGGGCGGCGCGCAAGTGTTTGAGCCGCACAGGTGTCGGTGCGTAAGGGTGAGTCCTGGCCAATTTATATGTGGTCATTCCTCGCGCAAAGCACCAAATTTCAAACTTTCAAGCTCTCGCAGCACAAGTTGCTTCCGTCATGCAAGTTACCCTGTTTTTCGCAATTTCTTCGATGTCGCACTGCTGTCAAGGTATTTGGACTTGTGCGGTGATACTTGCGCGCCCAAAGCTTGCGCGACACATCCATACTTGCGTGCCAAAATTAGACTTGCATGCCTTAATGACTTTGAAATTTTTTCAAAATTTCAAAACAAAATTTATAAAAATAAAAACCCATTTAAGAGTTAATTTATTCAACTTTTGGGCAGATTCAATAGCTCCCAAGAGAATCGAAATAGCTGATGAACTGACTAGCAAGAGAATTGATGATATGATGAGCATCATTGGCCATGATTACTATATCCTCTACGACAGCACTCTCCCAGATTTGGCTAAGTATTTGAAGAAGTATCATCGTGACTTCCCCCAGTGCAGTTATCTGCCTTTGTATGACTATGGTCATCTGTGAGAAGTTACCATTCCATAGGCAAAGAACTATCTCCCAATTTCTTGGTTTTAAAACTACACGAATTTTGCTTCAGCAAATATCTTAGGTGAAGGAGTATTTATAAATGCTAGAATAGTGGAGAAGGCCCATATGATGCATCATAACCCTTGTACGCCAGATCTGAAATCTCATAAGCCTGAGCTGAAACCACATTGTTATCCCTCAATCTTCTGAAATTCTCAGATGGATCAATCCAAAGGCTGAAAGAAGAGCTCGGACTTCCGTCCTATAGGAGGTGTGAAGCCAACCTGGATGTGGGCATACTGGGTGCGATAAACTTGTGCAGATTTTGTCGAGGATTTGAAAGGAGTTGTGATCTATGAAGCCTTCTAGGCTGGGCAAACATATATTTACAGGCATGATGACTTTATGACGGAGATACTCAGCCATTGGAGCCCAGAAACCAAATCTTTCCATCTAACTCATGGAGAAGTAATAATCAGTATGTGGGATGCACACAAGATCTCAGGGGCTCTAATTTTGTGTGAAATGTATAATGAATTCATCCCTCCCAAGGTGACTTGGAATGATTCATAGAAGAATATGGCTTTATCTCTGGAATTATTGAAAATCTTCCACAAGATCAAGAGTTCAGAGGCCTCCATAACTCATTCTAGAAAGTATATTCATCTAGAGGAGTGGATGAATATGTTTCTTATCGAGAAGAAGGTGAAGGAGCCAAAGGAGAAGGGATAGAAGGAGAAGGGATCCAAGAAGAAGAGGCCCACTCGTCCTACCACTTTCCCCCAAACAGAGAAGAGGGGTGCTCCTGGCATATTCTGGCCGACCCTAGAAGCAGAAGAATTTGAGAAGCGGGTATAAGAAGTGAATTATAGAATCCTAAAGATGGCTCGTCTGGTGTGATTCTTGGCCTTGTGGCTTAGTGTTTATATTTTTCCAGTCAGGGACTCGAAGGGAGGTGTCAGGCCAGGGACCTTCGTTATTATAGCCAAGTTGGCTGAGGAAAAAATGGTTGGGTTGGCTACCCCCATTTTATAAAAGATTCACAGGAGCTTACTCCATGTGTTCATGGGTAAGTCTCCATTGAGAATAGTGGAACCATTCCAAGTTTTGTGGGGATGGATCGCCACTCACTTCAGGACGTATAATGTACAAAATGGAGTACAGATTCTTGGAAGTTCTTTTAGGCCATCAGTGTAGGCATTCACTTGAATTGCTCCACTAGCTCTCAACTCTTATGACATGAAGATGAGGCTGAGAATGTATAAGGAATTTAATTTCTTTCCTTATGGAAATCCACCAACTTGGCGGTTTGTTGATGATGGAACAACCAGTCTGGAATTATAGGCATACATGCTGGCCTGCAGATATTGTGTGCTGGTCGCCAGGATTGACAGAGAGATTATATGTGAGGCCTATACTTCATATAGATTTGCACGTCAATTCAAGTGTTTGCAGTAGACTGTTGTATCTCCCCATGTGCATGTCAGGTCAGAGAAACATATAATGGTTGCCCGACAACTATGGTTGCTGACATCTAGGGAGAAGACCGGGGCAGTGTTTGAGCTACCAGTGGATAAAGAGGCAAATAACTTGACTAGATGGTATGCTGAGCATTGGATAGCTTCATACCTTATAGGGGTGCTGAATCACCAAGTTTATCAGGTGGGGAAAAGGAAGAGAACTATAGTGAAAGAAACCCTTCCTCAGCAAGGTGATGCTTCCCCAACTGAAGATGATTTACCGGATTCCTCATCTTGGACTGACTCACCGGATTCCCAAGATGGGGATGATGAGGCACAAAAAACGTCAAAGCGGCCTCATGGCCAATATAATCCTCCAATCAGAATCAAAAGACCCACTCCATCAGCTCCTGGTAAGTTATTTCATTGTGGCAATTTAATCACCATTACTTTATAGAGCAACAAGTCCTATTTTTTTATTCTCTATCTGTAGTTGCAGGAGCTAGGAAGAAGCTGAAATACAAGATTGTAGAACCTTCCTCACAGCCTTCTGGTACACATACTGAATATCTACGACCAAAGGATATCCAGACATGGCAGAGTTTATACAATGGTGCTGAAACTGCCTGGCTGGATTTATGCGAGAGGCTACACCTCCCTGGAATAGGGAATCTTCTGGCTTCTACAGATATCCATTACAAGGATAACCCTGATGAAGTTCGGGATTATATCAGAGAGCTAGAAATGCTCATATACGCCACTGACGATTCCATTCTTGTCACCAAGCGAGTGAAGGAAATGATAGATCGTGGCGCCACTGAGGGGACTGATGCTTTCAGAGATGAGGAGTGGCACGATTACATGGCTCCTGAAGATGTAAGTTTTCTTTCCTTATTTTCTTTTCAACTTGATTTTAGTCAAATCATTGTTACTCAAGGAAATTATTTTCTTCATCCTGCAGCTTGTAAATAAAGGAACTACTGAGGTTCCTTCGCCACAATATATCCATGATGGTACTTCTATCGGGGTTGTTGCTGAATCTCCTCACGAATCGGGCGAGATATCTCCAGGCCAACAGGCCATGGATAAGGAGGTGGACATGGCCTTCCATTCTCCAATTCAAGTGCCTGTAAGGGAAATTTCCGACACTCCCAAAAATCCAATGAAGCAAAAGCAACGAAGGAGGAATTCCACAACTAAATGCTTCATTATTAGTGGTAAGTCCTTTGGGTAATCATGAGTCTTAAACCATGAAAAGATTTCTCATTTTGATTGGGATTTTAGGGGTTTCTTCAATTTCCCCTCTGAGGGAGAGGAATGACCCTCATTTGAGGACCACAGAGAGTACTGGTGAACACTCACAAGTTTAGGCTGACTTGACTGCTCCTGGAGAAGAGCCAGCATCTTTTCCTAGTATCCCTTCTACTGTTGTTGCAAGAAGAGAAGAACCTACTTCTGGTAAGTTAAAAATGCTTCATAAAATGTTGAATGAAACATCAACTAACTTCTACTCTGTGATACATTAGGTTCAACCCCTACATTAGAGATTTTGACGACCATTGTAACTGAAACTGCCGATTTATCTAAAGTTTCTATCCAGGGTCAAGGACAACAGGATGAAGGTCATCAAGAAGACATAAAAAATTCTCCCACTGGTGATATTAACCAGGATTCTGAGATTACATTGGATGAAATGTTGGGAATTGGTGCATCTTTGGATGATTTTTTAGATCATGTTAATTTACCATGTAATTTAGAAGATTATGGATGTGAGTGTTATCCTTCATCCTATTAAAAATAACTTCATGTTACATGTCTAATAATGATCGGTTCAAATATGCAGTTCTATCTGAGAAAGTTGCTGAACTACCAATGCCTGAAGGGGGTACAAAAAACCCTACTATTGCAGAGACATTAGCCCAGGTGGAGCTAAACCCCATAGAGCTTCCTCAAACTCACCCTGAAAATCCTGTTGAAGCTAGGAAATATGGGGGGGGAGCTTTCTCAAGTTATTGATCTACTGTGGGGTAAGGGATAACAATATTTGCGACTGTACTTAATTTTCAAGATAATAAATCAACTTTTGTTATTCTTTGAAACTAACTAAAGATTTCAATTGATTATGCAGGGCCATCAATATCAGTGGCTAGATCTGGAGGTGAAGCCTTAGCCTCCACCCCAATGGAAATTGAAAGTGAAGAAGCACATGTCAGGGGTAAGGAGAAGAACAGGGCACTTCCCTAAGTGCGTTGATCCCAGATTATATTCCCCCCTATGACAGTGATGCTGAGTCGGATCCATAAGTACAAAAGGTGATCCAATTGTCACGATGCAAGACATGGAAAAATATATGGAAAATCATATCTGAAGTGCCTCTTGAAGATCTATCATCAAAGATCCCACGACTGTCATCCATGTTTTTTATGCTGGGACTTGGCGGTTATGGATATCAAAATATCCATTCCGCGGTAAAAAAATTCATCTTAAGGATGGAGAAGGAGAAAAAGATCCGTGAAGATCTAACCAGGGTGAAGCTTTCAGCCAATATCAGTGAATTTGATGCTTCGGTATCCCGATATGGGGCTGATTATGCTGCCAAGATGAAGGAGCTGAAGTATAAGATCAAATATAAAGTCGTCCAGCAAATGCACCTTCAGCAATAGTTAGATGCTATTACTGGGGAACTTGACCAACTGAACAATTCACCGGAGAGAGCTCAAACGAGTGGTATTAAAGCCATCGCAGATGCCAAGAAAGCACTCCATCAGGCTAAAAAGAGTGAAGTTGGTCGAGTTCATGAGCTTCAAGTGGCTACTAATGAATCTCAGGATGTTGTGCATCAAGTGAAGACTTATGTTGACAGCCTATTATAATTTCTTGTAAAAGAGAAGAGACTCCAATCTGTGGACATCCTTCTAATTCTTGTGCATCAAATGAAAAACAGTCTCATCTTCAATCATTTGTGCACGCATTTTCCTTTTCTACCTACTTTATATTTTTACCTAAGCCAATGGGCCTAGTAAGCATAGTTTTATTTTTTAATAGGATTATTATAAATAACCCTAAAAACTTTGAATCTTTTAATTGCTCAGTATTACCTAAATCATACAAAATATATGTTTATTGAGATGGAAATTGACTTTTATTCAGAGTTCCCTTGTCTTTTGTGGGAAGTTTAATGTCATGAACGTCAGACATAAAAAGGATAATGTCTAAGGTCGAAATAGCTTTGACCTAATGGATTAAAATTGACTAAATTCCTCGATAACTTATTTGAAAACATATTACCATACTCAAGTATGAATAAAAATAAGTATAATATGACTTAAGAAATTTTGAATATGAGGAATGATAAGAAAATGGGATAAAAGGAATTAGAAGAAGAAGTTCCCAAGAATGAAGTTACCATTATTTAACAAACCCGTTAGGGGGATGAATTATGCAGGGCCGCCTAAGGGCATTGGCTGCATAGTCAAATAATAGTATCTTTTGGCTGAAATGTTTGTTTTGTGGATTGTTTATGCAAGGCCGCCTAAGGGCACGTGCTGCATAGTCAGGAAAAAAACTCTCAAAAATTTACTTTTCTACTTCAAAAAAAGCCATTGGAAGTTTATGGAGATTTAAATTTTTCAAAGCATAGAGTTTGTTGTATGGAGAGAGGTACTTGAATATTGGGAAGATATTTCCAATAAAGATCGTCTAAGAACTGGATGAATGTCACTCCTACGAAGGACTGACCCAAACGTAGGGAAGAGAGATATAAACCATAAACTTGAATACTTTCAGATCATGAAAAAGAACATGAGATAAATATGTTAAGGATGGCTATTCTTTTGCGGATCCTTACATATTTTTGATAAGACCAATAAGGAAAAAAGATGTTTTCTTCCCAAGAATGAAGTTACCATTATCTGACAAACCCATTAGGGGGTTGAATTATGCAAGTCCGCGTAAGGGCATTGGCTATATGGTCAAATAATAGTATCTTTTGGCTGATAAGACTGTTATGTAGATTGTTTATGCAAGGCCACCTAAGGGCACATGTTGCATAGTCAGAAAAAAGAACTCTCAGAAATTTGACATTTTTATGACCAGAATTCAAGAAAAAGGGTATAGAGATCTGAAAATATTTAAGGTTAGGATTATGAAACATAAAAAATGGGTATTGTACACTATTTATAGAGATACACAAATCAATGCTAACCATAATCATGTTGTGGTTGGGTCCTGAATTGAAATGTTAGACTTCACTATGTATCCCATAAGGATGGGAATCAAGCCATACGTAGTTCTGGAAATACAGTTTAATGTCATGTGGGACGAAAGTGTAAGAGATCTTAGTTTAGGGTCATAGAACTCAGACCATTATAAGAAATACACAGTGTGTGTTTTCATAGGAAATTTTCAGCTAGGGGACTGAAAGTGGAATTTGGGGTTAGGCCCAAAAGACTTGGGGCTGGATTCGAGGGACACTTGAAAATTCCTATATATCCCCTCAGGATGGGAATCAAGCCCATGTAGTTCTAGAAATACCCTTTGTACAGATTTGGTTCGTACAAGTGAAGGGTGAAAAGGGACTTTAGTGCTATGATGATTTAACCCAAGATAAAAGGTTCGAGCATTTCCATGTATTCACGTAGTCTTTTGAATATAACATGATTGGAAATCAATGTAAATAATGATTCCCTATCAGGTAAAGGTATCAAATAATTTTATAGTTTATGGTCGTACAGGACAAAAGTGATGTATAGTTTAATGTCATATAGCAAGGAAAAAAGGTGATCCAATATAAAGAGATTGGTTTTGGGCTCGAACCTTGGGAGGTTGCCTACGTACCCAGTCCAGAAGACAAGGATCAAAGTCCGCGTAGTTCATTTAAAGAATGAATTGGTGATCAAGTTATTTTTTAGGACAACAATCTAAAAAGAAAGTGTTGGGACTTACGCATGGTTAGCGGCCCAGAGAAAGTGTTATGGTTGATGTTTAATCTAAGCTCACATGAGTCATACTCAGTGTGAGAAACAAGAGGTAGCAACAACCTTAACGATGCACAGTTTAATGTCATGTAGGACATATGAAGGGACTATGAAATTTAAAGACTTGTAGTGAGGACTATTGGTGCTGCACAATTTAGTGTCACGTAACAGGGACAAAATACAGTTTAATTTCATGTAAGACGTATTAAGGGATTTCTGTACAGTTTAGCATCATGTAGTTAGGACGATGGGGACAATATAAAAAGGGGGACTGTGCAGTTTAATGTCATGCATTAAGGACAAAAGAGAACACAGTTTAACGTCATGTTGGACATATTAGGGACTTTTTCATAGTTTAACGTCATGTTGGACGAAAAGGGATGATACAGTTTAGAGTCATATTGGACGATGGTGAGAATAGTTTAAGGTCATATGCATGGACCGTAATGGTACATTTTAACATCTTGCTAGACATGAGGCATGCAAATAGTTTAAGTTCATATGGATAGACCATTGCTGTATAGTTTAACATCATATAGAAAGGATGATGACAGGGACACAGTTTAACGTCATGTTGGATGAAAGTGTGAATAGTTTAAGGTCATATGCATGGACCAAAGTTATGTAGTTTAACGTCTTGCTGGATTTGTAAGTATTTGCATTACACAAAATACTTCTTCAGAATTCTGGCATTGGTTGGAGTAGTGATGAGTTCTCCATCCATTGAGATTAAAGAATAAGCTCCATTATAATAAACCTTATGTATTGAATAAGGTCCTTCCCATTTTGGTTCAAGATTGGGAGGTTTCTTTCCTAGAATCATTGGTGTTCTGAGAACCAGTACCAATTCTCCATGAATGAATGAACGAAGATGAACTCTTTTGTTGAAAGCTCATGCAATTCGATTCTGATAGACTTCAAAGTGGTGTAGGGTGAACAATATTTTCTTATCTAATCATTACAATTCATCCAATTTCTTCTGAGATTGTTCATCTATAGATGACTGATCACAAATGGCTACTCTGAGTGAAGGTAATTGAACCTCAATAGGTAAGACTGCTTCTGTTCCATATAACAATGAATATGGAGTTGACCATGTTGCAGTGTGGGTGGTGGTCCGATAAGCCCATAAAGCATGAAAGAGTTTATCAGGCCATGACCTCCTATCTTTATCCACCATCTTTTGTAGTATGTTTGAAAGAGTCTTGTTGAAGGATTCTATCTGGCCATTGGCCGCTGCACGATACCGAGATGAATGATTGGATTTGATGTTGTATTCTTGATACAACTTTTTTACCTTGGATGAATAGAAGTTGGTGCCATTGCCCGTCAATATGGTATGAGGGACACCAAATCTGGTAATGATTTTAGACTTGATGAAGCTAACAATGCTTTTAGAACTGACTTCTTTGAGAGGTATTGCCTCTGCCCATTTGGAAAAGAAGTCAGTAGCATTAAGAATGTACTTAAACTACTTGGATGTGGCTGAATGATAAGGTTCCACTACATCCATTCCCCATGTGGAAAATGGCCATGAGTATTTAGCTGTATGAAGCAACAATGGGGGCTGATGAATGAAGTCGGAATGTACTTGGAAAGAATGACACTTCTTTGTGAAATCAACACAATCTAGGGTCATTGAAGGCCAAAAGTATCCAAGCCTTCGAATTTGATCAGATAGTCTGTGTCTAGACTGGTGGGCACCATAGACTCGTGCATGCACTTCCTTCATGATAGTCATTGATTCTTCACCATCAATGCATCTGAAGAGAACTCCATCAAAACCATGCTTGTAGAGAATTCTCTCTTGGTGATCTGGGCTATCATAAAGAGTAAAATTGACCACACGTCTCCGGACTTGTTCTTTCCTGGCTCTATCAGGTGGAAGTGTTCCATTTTGAAGGTATTCCCTGATAGGTGTCATCCATCCTGTAGTATGACCATATGGTTCAAGAATGGGACTAATTTCATTGATTTCCTCTGTTCTGGTTTGAAAATATGGTGAAATTGTATGACGGTGGGAAATAATGATTGTTGTCTCATCCCGATTTGGATCTTCCAGAGTTGTGGCTATATTAGCCAGTGCATCACCTTGGGCATTTTGTGACCACAGGACATAAGAAAATTTCGGTTCCGTAGGAAATTCCTCCATTAACTCTCTGACATAATCATACAAAGGGATTAGTTCTTCTTTTCTGATGGCATAATCCCCATTGACTTGTTTGATTACCAGGTCTGAATCATCTTTCACCTTTAAGTGATTCGCTTGTGCTTGAAGCGCCAACTCCAATCCAGCAATGAGAGATTGGTATTCTACTTCATTATTTGTACCGCCTCCCAATAATGAAAAGGAATAGGGTAACACAACCTTTTCTGGAGAAATGAGTACAATTCCTAGCCCATCTTTTTGAATTTAGGATTTTCCATTTTCCTTCCTGTTGGACTTCTAGAAGCACCATCAAAGTACATTTACCATGTTTGAAGACTATATTGAATAAAGAATACTTACTTATCAGGAAGTTCAATATTTGGAGATGTATCTTCCACTGAAGGGTGTTCAGCAAGGAAATCAGCCAGAGCTTGGCACTTTATTGCCTTTTGAGACACATATTGAATATCAAATTGTTGTAAAATAACTGCCCACCTTGCCAGACGTCCTGTAATCATTGGACGACTAAGGATGAATTTGAGTAGATTTTTACAAGATACCAATTGGACCTCGTGATGTTGCAGGTAGTGTCTCAACACTACTAAAAAATTAGGCAATAGCAACCGCCATTGGCGGTCGCTTTAGGCCTCTAGAGACCACCCAGTGACCGCCATTGGCGGGAGATTTAGCTTCGTCACAATAGGCCAACAACGACCGCCAATGGCGGTCCTTGTTGTTGTACCTCTCGTACCCCTCGTGGTTTAATTTTCATGATCACAATCACTCTCTTATTTATCTAATCCTGTTTTAAGTGTTTTTGGATGATAGGCATAATTTCAGGTTGCCAAGGAATTGGGCCAAGAAATCCAGAAGGCCAAGTGGACTGATTTTCAGTCCACCGGCCAACCGGTGGATGACCACCGGCCAGCCGATGGAGCCTGGACAGAAGGCATCCCCTCTGTCCAGACCACCGGCCAACCGGTGTCCCATCACCGGCCGGCCGGTGGAACCCAGACAGAAGAGACAGCTACTGCCTCCTCACCGGCCAACTGGTGGCCTCCTCACCGGTTAGCCGGTGGTGCCTGGGCAGAAGGCCTCAACCTTTTCCAAAGCACCGGCCAACCGGTGGCCAAGCACCGGTCAGCCGGTGGAGCCAGTCAAACTAGCCGTTGGGCTTTGACCAGCCTGCTCCCAATGGCTCTGAAGCCTTTTCCAACGGCTCCGAAGACCCCGAACGACCATATGAGAGTTCCCCCTCTATAAATAAAGGACTAGGAAGCCCTGGAACAACAATGGAACAATAGTGGAACCATATCCAAGCCAGAAAGCCCACGGACACATTTCTCCATCATTTGGCGAACCTCCGGCGCATTCCTTCAAGGAACCTCTATTGCTCCAACCCACTTCCACATCCAAGGAGCACCACCATAGAAGCTTGGGAGCGCTCTTCATCAACTTGATCAATCCATTGGCGCCCAAGATTTCTCCACATTATGGTTTTTCATTATTTATCTTTTTGAGCATCAATTTGGGTTTGTGCCTACAAACCCCTCTTTCTCTCATCTTCCTTTTGTTTGGGTTTTCACACCACCTTCAAGGTGTGAAGAGGTTAGTCAAGCCTTCACTTTAAAAGCCTTGAGTCATAGGTGAGCTAGCCTTCACCTGTAAGAAGGCTAGTGGGTTCTTGCTCAACCATTAAAAGCAAGTGGGTTCTTTCTCAACCATCAAAAGCAAGCTGTAATAGGTTCTAGACTACCTTAAAGTCTAGTGGGTTTCTTGATAAAACCATTAAAAAGCAAGCGGTAGTAAATCTCTCAACAGTTGAGTTGGGAGCAGAGACGTAGGCTTGGGATTTAGGCCGAACTCCGTTATCAAGCTTTGTGTCTTGCCTCTTTTATTTCCGCTGCACTTTTACTTTGATTTTAAATTGTTAATTATTTTTAAAAGGCAATTCACCCCCCTCTTGCCATCACTCTTCTCCGCCCAACAATTGGTATCAGAGGCAAAATTTGAGTAATACCTTCACCAGTTTCAAATTCAAGATCCTTTGTGATGGCTTCAACTTCTTTCGCCCCCGAAGGATATTCATTGGGTCGTGCTCCATTTTTTGATTGAACCGACTATACTTATTGGAAAACCCGCATGACCACTTTTCTTAGAAGTATAGGTTATCCTATTTATAAAATTGTCATGCATGGTTACTCTCTCTCTTCTCTCGATGAATCCAAATGGACTCAAGCCGATATTAAAAATTTCGAGCTTGATGGCAAAGCCATGAACGCTCTTCATTGCGGCCTTGATCGTAATGAATTCAATCGAGTTTCCACATGCACCTCATCACATGAAATCTGGAAACTTTTGGAGGTTACCCATGAGGGGACTAACAAAGTTAAGGATACTCGATTGGATATGTTTCGTCAAGATTTTGAGTCTTTTTCCATGCATCCATCTGAAAATATTTCTGAAATGTTTACTCGTTTTACTGACGTTTGCAATGGAAGAAAATCTCTTGGAGATGATGTTTCTGCAGAGATGATGGTCAAGAAGATCCTATGGATCCTACCAAGCTCATGGGCACCAAAGTTCACGGAAATTCAAGAAGCAAAAGACATCAAGAACATGCCTGTCGAAGAGCTCATCGGATCTCTCATGACCTATGAGATCACCATGAGGAGGCAAGCTGAAAAGGAAGGCAAACCGGTCAAAGTTCCAAAGAACATCGCCTTCAAAGTTCAAAAAGAAGAAAGCTCCTCCTCCTCATCATCTTCCTCTTCAAGCGGCGATTCAGAAATGGAGAATCTTGCCCACAAAATGCAAAAATTCATGAAGAAGCACAAGAAGAAGAAATCCCGCAAGGCTCAAACCAACGAAAAATCCGAGCCCGAGGTAACATGTTACGGGTGTGGTAAGAAAGGCCATTACAAGCCCGATTGTCCACTCAACAAGAAAAAGGCCAAGCAAAAGGAAAAGAAGAAGGCTTTCAAAGCCACATGGAGTGATAGCTCCACATCATCCTCCTCCTCCTCCTCAAGTGACAACGGTAAAAAATTCCTAATGGCATTTCATGAGGTAACCTCTTCCGACTCCTCTTCCTCTTGTTCTTCCAATTCTTTTAATCATTTATCTTATGAGGATCTCCAACATGCTAGAGATCAATTTGAGGAAGGTTTTCACAAACTTTCTTCCAAATTTGTTGCTTTAAAAAAGAATTTCAAAAAACTTTCTTCCGAAAAGGAACAACTTCTCAAAGAAAAGGAAGAGTTGTCCCTCAAGGTCCAAAACCTTCCCGATGTTGATTCTATGGAATCAACAATCAAAGATTTAAGGGAATCTCTTGCCAAGTTCACCCAAGGGGAACAAAATTTAACCAAATTACTTGGTTCCCAATGCGTATCTAGAACCACCCAAGGGCTTGGCTATTCCAAGCAAGCTTCCTCTTCCCATGCTCCAACTATTTTTGCAAGGGGGAGCTCCCAATTTAAATTTTGCAATTATTGTAAAAAACCCAGGCACTTAATTTATGAGTGCAATTACAAAAATGCCCGGTATGGAAGGCCCAAAACTATTTTCTTTAATGACGAATTTCATAGGAGAAGACCCGCCACTAGACAAGTGTGGATTGAAAAATCCCTTTTAGCGAGTCTCTCCGGGCCAAAATTTGTCTCGGTTCTAAAATCCTATCCCCGGTGATTTGTTGTTTTTATTTAGGGGGAGTTAGGATCGTTTAAGCCTTTTTGCGTTTTTCTTTCAAAACTTTCTTTCAAAATTTTCAATTCAAAACTTTTATTTTCAAAACTTTCATTTCAAAACATTCAATTTCAAAAATTTCAATTGGTTTAAAATCTCTATCTTGTTTTTCAATCCTTTCCCTCAATCAAGTTTTATGACCCGTGCTATTTTGATAATCACAAAGGGGGAGAAATTCTTGGTTGATTGGGGGATAAATCTTTCTCTCATGCTTTGCTTTACTTTTTCAATTTATCCTTTAAAGCATGCCTTTAATTTCAATATTTTACATTGCTTTTTTTGGTGATTGTGATCATCAAAATAGGGGGAGATTGTTGTACCTCTCGTACCCCTCGTGGTTTAATTTTCATGATCACAATCACTCTCTTATTTATCTAATCCTGTTTTAAGTGTTTTTGGATGATAGGCATAATTTCAGGTTGCCAAGGAATTGGGCCAAGAAAGCTAGAAAGCCAAGTGGACTGATTTTCAGTCCACCGGCCAACCGGTGGATGACCACCGGCCAGCCGATGGAGCCTGGACAGAAGGCATCCCCTCTGTCCAGACCACCGGCCAACCGGTGTCCCATCACCGGCCAGTCGGTGGAACCCAGACAGAAGAGACAGCTACTGCCTCCTCACCGGCCAACCAGTGGCCTCCTCACCGGCCAGCCGGTGGTGCCTGGGCAGAAGGCCTCAACCTTTTCTAAAGCACCGGCCAACCGGTGGCCAAGCACCGGTCAGCCGGTGGAGCCACTCAAACTAGTCGTTGGGCTTTGACCAGCCTGCTCCCAACAGCTCCGAAGCCTTTTCCAACGGCTCCGAAGACCCCGAACGGCCATATGAGGGTTCCCCCTCTATAAATAAAGGACTAGGAAGCCCCAGAACAACAATGGAACAATAGTGGAACCATATCCAAGCCAGAAAGCCCACGGACACATTTCTCCATCATTTGGCGAACCTCCGGCGCATTCCTTCAAGGAACCTCTATTGCTCCAACCCACTTCCACATCCAAGGAGCACCACCATAGAAGCTTTGGAGCGCTCTTCATCAACTTGATCAATCCATTGGCGCCCAAGATTTCTCCACATTACGGTTTTTCATTATTTATCTTTTTGAGCATCAATTTGGGTTTGTGCCTACAAACCCCTCTTTCTCTCATCTTCCTTTTGTTTGGGTTTTCACACCACCTTCAAGGTGTGAAGAGGTTAGTCAAGCCTTCCCTTTAAAAGGCTTGAGTCATAGGTGAGCTAGCCTTCACCTATAAAAAGGCTAGTGGTTTCTTGCTCAACCATTAAAAGCAAGTGGGTTTTTTCTCAACCATCAAAAGCAAGCTGTAATAGGTTCTAGACTACCTTAAAGTCTAGTGGGTTTCTTGCTAAAACCATTAAAAAGCAAGCGGTAGTAAATCTCGCAACGGTTGAGTTGGGAGTGGAGACGTAGGCTTGGGATTTAGGCCGAACTCCGTTATCAAGCTTTGTGTCTTGCCTCTTTTATTTCCGCTGCACTTTTACTTTGATTTTAAATTGTTAATTATTTTTAAAAGGCAATTCACCCCCCTCTTTCCATCACACTTCTCCGCCCAACACTTGTAGGTGGCCGAAATTCCAGCCTAAAGAGACCACCTGGCAATCGCCAAAGGCGGCCTTCTTGGTCACCATTAGCGACCGCCAATGGCGATCACTGTAGGTGACTGAAATTCCGGCCTACAGCAACCGCCAATGGCGGTCGCTCATGTCGCCCGGCAGGCAGCCTATAGCGACCGCCAAAGGCGGTCGCTAGTCTGGGAATTTTTTTTTAAATTCCTAGCGAAAGAAATATATATATATATATATTAAATAATATATATATATATATATATTAAAGAAATATATATATATTAAATAAAATATTTATATATATAATATTAAATAAAATATTTTAAAAATATATACACAATATGTTTTAAATATTTTAACATATATAATATTAAATATATATATATATATATATTAATGAAATATATATATATATATATAATATTAAATAAAATACATTTCTTATTCATCCAATAGGTTTGTTAAGCATATGGTAATAATAAATCAAATTTTATGCTTAAAATTTGTATTTCTCTAAAAAGGTAATTTTACTACCTCTTAATGGAGAGCCTATTTTAAATATAAGTTCTAGCACATTTATAAATTTTTTATTTCAATATAAACTTATCTTTTGGAAAACTTAACATAAAAAATGTGTTAGGGTTAATTTGGGGTATTTTTTGTGTATTTTCATTTTTTTAATGAAATGTACGAATTGTGTTTTTTTTAATTCACAGTGAAAAATTAGAGATAAAACAAGGTAAAAATCATAAAAAATGGAAAACAATTTCAAACAGCATAAACATGAAGATATTCATAAACAATAAATGATAAACGTGCTTCAACGATCCGAGCAGGTCCATCCATTTCAATCTTCTGCTTCAATAAACCTACAATAAGACAAAAAAACAACAAAACAAAACAAACGTCAATTAGACATAATTATTCAGTTATTATATACATATAATAAAATTAAATCTGACATCAAATCATGGTACTATAATAATTTAAAACCCACAATTTAATAAATGCTATCATTTCAGGTCATTCGGACCACGTTTGCTCCGAATTCGACCATCTCACGCCGTTCTGGTGTTTTATAACACCAGAAACGCGTTTCCGGTCACAGCGGTCAAACGACACCTCCAATTGACATGCCGTTTTCCTAACCATTTCACAATTCACACAACATCTCTTTTCGTATGGTTTCATGGTATTCTGAGGTCGTTTGGGTGGTTTTAACCCCCCAACGCCCCATTTTAGCGCGCGTCGAGCTGCTGAAAACGACACAATCGGTCATACCGCGCGCACCACACGTCTGATGGGCATGTCGTCTCCTCCTACACATCACGAAAAATATTCCTAATGTTTTCGTGTTGTTTCAGGTCATTCGGATCATGTTTTCTCTGAATTCGACCATCTCACGCCGTTCTGGGGTTTTATGACTCCAGAAACGCATTTCCGGTTACCGTGGTCAGACGACACCTCCAATTGATGTGACTTCTACACGACCATTTCAAAATTCACACAAAGGATGTTTTCGTACGCTTTCATGGCATTCCGAGGTCATTTGGGTGGTTTTGATCCCCCCAACGCGCCATTTTAGCACGCACTGAGCTGCTGAAAACGACACAATCGGTCGTACTATACGCATTGCATGTCCGATGGGCATTTTGTCTCCTCCTACATGTCAAGAAAAATATTCTTAATGTTTTTGTGTTGTTTCAGGTCATTCGGAGCACGTTTTCCCCGAATTCGACCGTCTCATGCCGTTCTGGTGTTTTATGACTCTAGAAACGTGTTTCCGGTCACCGCGGTTAAATGAGACCTCCGATTGACATGTCGTCTGCCCGACCATCTCAAAATTCATAAAACGACTGTTGTCGTACGGTTTCATGGCATTCTGATGTCATTCAGGAGGTTTTGACCCCCTAACGTGCCCTTTTAACGCGCGTCGAGCTGCTGAAAATGACACAATCGGTCGTACCGCGCACACCGCATGTCCGATGGGCGTGTCATCTCCTCCTAAACTACAAGAATAATATTCCTATTGTTTTCATGTGGATTTAGGTCATTCGGAGAACGTTTGCTCTGAATTCGACCGTCTCATGCTGTTCTGGTGTTTTATGACTTCGGAAACGCGTTTCCAGTCACCGTGGTCAGACGACACCTCCGATTGGCATGTCGTCTGCCCGACCATTTCACAATTCACAAAAACGCTATTTTTGTACACTTTCATGGCATTATGAGGTCATTGGGGGTGGTTTTGACCCCCCCAACACGCCATTTTAGCGGGCACTGAGCTGCTAAAAATGACACAATCGGTCGCACCGCGTGCACCGCACGTCCGATGGGCATGTCGCCTCTTCCTACACATCAAAAATAATATTACTAATGTTTTTGTGTTTTTTCAGGTCATTTGGATCACGTTTTCTCTGAATTCAACCATCTCATGCTGTTATGGTGTTTTATGACTCCGGAAAGGCGTTTCCGCTCACTGCGGTCAAACGACACCTTCGATTAATGTGTCGTCTGCCCGACCATTTCGAAATTCACACAATGGCTGTTGTCGTACGGTTTCATGGCATTCTGAGGTCGTTCGGGTGGTTTTGACCACCCAATGCGCCCTTTTAGCGCGCGTCGAGCTGCTGAAAACGACACAATCGGTCATACCACACACATCGTACATCTGATGGGCATGTCATCTCCTCTTACACGTCACGAATAATATTCCTAATTTTTTCGTGTGGGTTAGGGTCATTAGGAGCACGTTTGCTTCGAATTCGACCGTCTCACGCCATTTTGGTGTTTTATGACTCCAGAAACGCATTTCTGTTCCCCGCGATCAAACGACACCTCTGATTGATGTTCCGTCTACCTGACCATTTCACAATTCACACAACGGCTGTTGTTGTACGGTTTCATGGCATTCTGAGGTCGTTTGGGTGGTTTTCCCCCCAACGCGCCCTTTTAGCGCACGCCAAGCTGCTGAAAACGACACAATCAGTCGTACCGCACACACCGCACGTCCGATGGGCATGTCGTCCCCTCCTACACGTCACGAATAATATTCCTAATGTTTTTGTGTGGTTTCAGGTCATTCAGAGCACGTTTGATCCGAATTCAATCGTCTCACGCCGTTTTGGTGTTTTATGACACTGGAAACGCGTTTCCTGTCACCGTGGTCAAACGAGACCTCTGATTGACATGTCTTCTGCTGAATATTTAACAATTCACACAACGGTCGTTTTCTTACGATTTCATGGATTCCGAGGTCGTTCAGGTGGTTTGGACCCCCCAATGCGCCATTTTAGCGCGCGTCGAGCTGTTGAAAACGACACAATCATTTGTATCACGCGCACCACACGTCCGATGGGTGTGTCGACTCCTCCTACACATCACGAATATTATTCCTAATGTTTTCATGTAGTATCAGGTCATTCGGAGCACGTTTACACCAAATTCGACCGTCTCACGCCGTTCTGGTGTTTTATGACTCCAGAAACGCGTTTTTGGTCACTGCGGTTAAACGACACCTCTGATTGATGTGTCGTCTGCCCGACCATTTCACAATTCACACAACGACTGTTTTCGTATGGTTTCATGCCATTCCGAGGTCGTTTGGGTGGTTTTGACCCCTCAACGCGCCCTTTTAGCACGCGCTGAGCTGCTGAAAACGACACAATCGGCCATACCATGCGCACCGCACGTCTGATGGGCGTGTCGTCTCCTCCTACACGTCACAAATAATTTCCCTAATGTTTTTGTGTGGTTTAAGGTCATTCAGAGAATGTTTTCTCCGAATTCGATCGTCTCACGCCGTTTTGGTGATTTATGATTCCTAAAATGAATTTCTGGTCACCACGGTCAAACGCCACCTCTGATTGATGTGCCTTCTGCCCGAACATTTCACAATTCACACAACGGCTGTTTTTGTATGGTATCATGGAATTCTGAGGTCGTTCGGGTGGTTTTGACCCCACAACGCGCCATTTTAGCAACCGCCGAGCTGATAAAAACGACACAATCGGTCGTACCGCGCACACCACACATCGGGCGTGCTGTCTCCTCCTACGTGTTAGGAATAGTATTCCTAATGTTTTTGTGTGGTTTCAGGTCATTATGAGCACGTTTGCTCTGAATTCGACTGTCTCATGCTGTTTTGGTGTTTCGTGACACTGGAAACGCGTTTCCGGTCACCGCGGTCAAACGACACCTCCGATTGATGTGCTGTCTGCCAGACCATTTCACAATTCACACAACGGCCATTTTCGTATGCTTTTATAGAATTCTGAGGACATTCGGGTAGTTTTGACCCCCCAACGCGCCATTTTAGCACACGCCTAGCTGCTGAAAACGACACAATCGGTTGTACCGCGTGCACCGCACGTCCGATGAGCGTGTCGTCTCCTCTTACATGCCGTGAATAATATTCCTACTATTTTTGTGTTGTATTAGGTCATTCGGAGAACTTTTTCTCCGAATTCGACCGTCCCACGCCGTTCTGGTATTTTATGACACCGAAAACACGTTTCCGGTCACCGCGGTCAAACGACACCTCTGATTGATGTTCCGTCTGCCCGACCAATTCAAAATTCACACAACGGCTATTGTCGTACAGTTTCATGGCATTCCGAGGTCATTCGGGTGGTTTTGACCCCACAACGCGCCCTTTTAGCGCCCACCGAGCTGCTGAAAATGACACAATCGGTTGTACCGCGCGCACCGCACGTCTGATGGGCATGTCGTCTCCTTCTGCATGACACGAATAAAATTTATAATGTTTTCATGTGGTTTCAGGTCATTCGGAGCACGTTTTCTCCGAATTCCACCGTCTCACACCATTTTGGTGTTTTATGACTTCGGAAACACGTTTCCAGTCACCGCGGTCAAACGAAACCTCTGATTGATGTGTCGTCTGCCTGACCATTTCACAATTCACACAACGGCTATTGTCGTATTGTTTCATGGAATTCCAAGGTCATTTGTGTGGTTTTGACCCCCCAACGCGCCATTTTAGCACGCGTCGAGCTGCTGAAAACGACACAATCGGTCGTACCGCGCGCCCCGCATGTCTGATGGGTGTGTCGTCTCCTCCTACACATCATGAATAATATTTCTACTGGTTTTGTGTTGTTTGATGTCATTTGGAGCACGTTTGCTCTGAATTTGATCGTCTCACACCGTTTTGGTGTTTTATGACTCCAAAAATGTGTTTTCGGTCACCGCGGTCAAAAAAAACCTATGATTGATGTGTCGTATGCCCAAACATTTCACAATTCACACAAATGCTGTTGTCGTACGGTTTTATGGCATTCCGAGGTCATTCGGGTGGTTTTTACCCCCCAACGTGCCCTTTTAGCGCGCGCCGAGCTGCTGAAAACGACACAATCGGTCGTACGGCGCGCACTGCACGTCCGATGGGTGTGCTGTCTCCTCCTACACATCAAGAATAATATTCCTACTGTTTTTATGTTGTTTGAGGTCATTCGGAGCACGTTTTCTCCGAATTCGACCATCCCACGTCGTTCTGGTGTTTTATGACACCGGAAATGTGTTTCCGGTCACCGCGGTCAAACGACACCTCTGATTGACGTTTCGTTTACCCGCCCATTTCACAATTCACACAACGGCTATTTTAGTACGGTTTCATGGCATTTTGAGGTCGTTCAGGTGGTTTTGACCCCCCCCCCCCCCCCCCCAACGCAGCCTTTTAGCGCACGCCGAGCTGCTGAAAATGACACAATCGGTCGTACCGTGCGTGTAGAGACCCGAAGCCTGACGTACATGGACATTACATTACATTTGCGGAATACTTAGTACATAACAAAAACACACACTAAAGGATCGTAATAGTTTAGTGTCTTTGGAAACTCGGAACGTAATCTTCTAATCGTGGTGAAAGTTCTTCAATATCTCCCATAAAGGTCATCCCTTTTTTTTACCTAAAACCTTTCTTTATATCCTGGGAAAAAGAAAACATAAAAGGGTGAGCTCAAATGCTCAGTAAGGGTAAACAAAATAAATATCAATCACATCATATATATAAGAACATAGCTTTTGGAAATCTTAACCTGCAAAAAGCTCATAATATCATAACATGGGATAAATCATAGAAGTGAAATGTAATCCCAATAATCATAACTTAAAACATGAAACTTTGTGGCATACACACATAATCATAGAGAATCATTTCTTGTTAGTCAAGACTCAATGCCAAGACTATCTTAGTGGACAAAGTCCCTTTCTGAATCGAGTAACCCTCGTTTCAGTCCTGTTTCACTGAACCGGTATAACCTACCATTTCAGCCATGTCTATCTCATGAGATATAAAATCTTTACCCAATGCATTGGAGGGAGATATAGGTCCCACCCATCTTATAATGAATCCTTTCTTATGTGTGCCACAAAATCATAAACCATAAATCATTTCATAACCCATGTAAAAAAAATGGGATTCTTAAACAACATGACATCATAAAACCATTCATATAAGATAAAGGAATTCATAAACATAATTCCATCACAACATAGTCAAATCAATGTAAAAATATGGATAGAAACAGAACCCTTTATTATCTTAGATGGAAAATAATTTTGATAAAACACTTGAATTGAATTCTTGAGGAAAATATCCTTTCTTCTTCAAAATCAATTTCTTTTCACAAAACATCATGCAATTTTAAAAGAAAGAGATTTTATTGAAAATATTCATGAAATATTTTGGAGGAAGTTTCATGAAAATAAGGCTTTATAAAACCATAAAAATCCGTTCGTGCCGTATAAGTTAAAAAAAACATTCTTCGTACTTTTGTCGGAAAAGTCAAAAAAGTACCTCGTACGAAAAACGACAAAAGATTCCTTTCATATCCTTTACTAAAAATTCACCGAGGGGTAAAATTGGATTTAAAAAATTTTAGGTGGATGGAAATAATATTACATATTGAGGAAACATGGATGTGGATGATAAAATACACCCCAGTAAATGCCAAAGTATAAACAATCTCGGATAAAAATGAGATTGTGATATTTCCCTTACCTTAGGTCCGACTTGCTTTGTAAGTGTCTGAACCTCCTGTATAATGATTTAAATCATGTTATTGACTTATTACAGAATCATATTCATTGGTATGATATCATATATGGTTCACTTATGACATTATATAACCCGTTCTTTTGTAAATTCCATGTTAAAGAAGCGTTTTGGGTAAAATCGTTTCATTTATCGTAGGTGTTTTGACTTGTTGTTCTTGACATCATTATTACTTATATCATGATTTACTCACTTTCAGAATATAAAATATGATTTATATATCATATATATTCAGTATATATATATATAATAGGTAGATAAATAACATGAAAAACACCGTTCATGGAGACGGTAGTCCGTACGTACGCATGAACGCTATTTTCCTTTCCTTATTGTCTTGAAATGGAAGTAAGTAGATGACATACATATGTATATATATATACATAAATCCAGTAGCTTTATAATGTCATATATTTCATTATTATTTCTTATATATACATTATAATCATTCTTAAATGGTTAACATGGAGAATGAATCTCATCGCGTCGTGGAGACGGTAGTCCGTACGTACGCACGAGCGATGATATCATTTCTATAAATATTGAATTTAATTGGAGTGGATTATACAATATATCAGAATCAATATGATGTTGTAATAACTATGTATAGTCATTCTTTACACCATTATACCCATCCATGTAAGGTGGTGGTGGAAAATAGATTACACCACGGCGTGGAGACGGTATTCCGTACGTACGCACGCGCGGTGATTTCTTTTTCCGTAGGATGGATAGATGGTGAAATAGGGTTGTTTCATACTTATAATAACATATCAGTATATGAGTGATACTTATGTTATTACTTCATAATGAAACAACCTAAGAAGAAGAAGTGGAAGAAGAAATAAAGATGAAAGAATTGGTAACGGTAATTACCTCTTCTTTGAAGTGCCTCTTTGAGACCTCCTCTTAGGGCACTATAATTGGTCTTTGAGGAAGACCAGAACCTCTAGGATGTTGCTAGGGAAGTGGAGAAGAGATTTTGGCAGGGGTTGGCCGAGCTTGAGTGCTCAAATTGGTGTGAGGAGGAGGGGGAGGAGGTGTCCTTTTATAGGGGAGGAGAGGGGCACCTTAGGAATATCTCAAAATATTATTTTATATTAAAGTCAAAATCGGTTTATAATGGTTCCAAAGGGTCTTATTTCGAAGCTAAAGTGGGTATGGGTCGAAATCCTATCAACCAATAGAATTTAGACAAGTTTAGGATATTATTTTAACCTTATCAATTAGATTTAACTCTAAGTTAAATAATTTAACTTTTACCATGTCTTTTTGTTTTCTTTCACTATATGGTTAATACACTTACTATAACATGCCAAACGAACCCCAAATTGTTTATTATTAATATATATATCCTTATCTAAGTCATTTGGCCGAACCTTAGATTTTTAGGAATAAAATAACAATTAATAATATAATATTTGATTTAAAAACTATTTTGTGTCAATTTTGACACTATTTGATATATGATTTTTGTGAAAGTCATAACAGAATTAAATGTTCGAACCAAGTTGATTAAATCAACATTAATATATCATAGTAACCTATAAAATTATTGGAATTCATAAAAAATCTCAAATTACATTTATTTTGGTGTTTATAACATCAATTATGTCAATATTTTATTAATAAGATAATTACTGCATCATCGTTGTGTCATAAATAAATTAACTTATTTGATGTCTAAAAATTACAAATAAAATACCATCATGTAGGAAATCTTTTTAGCTTTCTAATTAATATTTACAATCGAATTTATCTTATGTATAACCCCATATTAAAAATGATTTACTTATTAAACTTTGATTTTAACTATTTTAACCTTTCTTTAAATAAATTAATAATAAATGTCCTAATCTAATCCAAGTGGGCCTAAATGGTCATATTTTATTCCTAAGTTTGTTTTTGGTCGAATTACACTTGTCCAATAGAATTAGGACATGTGTTAGGGTAATAGTAATATCATATTTACCCTTAGTTACCCTATTTACTATTAACCGCGGTAAAAAAAAGTAAAAAGTTACTATTCACCAAAAATTATTTTCATCTCATTGAACCACATTTTAGTCCTTGATATTAACCGTGTCTGTCGGATTTTCAAAATTCTATTCACAGAAGCGGTAAAATTAAGTTTTATGCAAAATTCAGTTTTTTAACCTACAACTTAGTAGTTTCACTATTCATCAAAAATTGATGTTTTTCAGAACAATGCCAAAATTTCATCCTAAGCTATATTTCATATTCCGAATTCAAAAATGAAATCTATTTTACCAAATTCATAACATAGAAGTTGCATTAATTAATTTTATAATTAAATCCCGCTGTTAAAATAAATAGCGTGTTTTTAGGAAACAATATATATCAAAAGATTGACACTTGATTATGTCTGGTTTAAATGTGAAATTACAACCAATGACCAACATTGTATTAAATTGTAAAAATATATTCTAAATATACTTTAAAACCACTCAAATTAATAATTTATCACTATTAATTATTTCGATTAAAAAAGTTGTTTTTAATTATAATTTAGTAATTTTCACTATTCATCAGAATGTGAAAGTTATCCGAAAAGTACCAAAAATTTCACCTTAGGCTAAATTCGATACTCCGAATCCAAGAATGAAGTTCATTTTGAAAAATAAGATTTACAGAATTATAAAAAGTGGTTATTACTATTCATAACGGCTAGTTTTAATAATATTTTAATAGCATATGATTGTTTCGTGAAACTCAGTATTACGTACCACACACGCTATCGAGGAAGGTTGCGATTGCGTGTAATGCAAGGCAAGTCAAGGATGCGTGTTGTGCAAGCTCTTTTTGGTGTAGCGTACAACACAAGACATTAGTGAAATAAAAAAGAATATTTTTCATAAAATCTCGGGCTGTTACAGTGCGCACCGCACGTCCGATGGGTGTGTCGTCTCCTCCTACACATCACGAATAATAATTTAAATGTTTTCATGTGGTTTCAGGTCATTCGGAGCACGTTTGCTCTGAATTCGACTGTCTCACGCCGTTCTGGTGTTTTATGACTCTGGAAATGTGTTTCTGGTCACTGCAGTCAAATGACACCTCCGATTGACGTGTCGTCTACTCAAACATTTCAAAATTCACACAACGGCTATTTTCATACGGTTTCATGGCATTCTGAGGTCATTTGGCTGGTTTTGACCCCCCAACGCGCCCTTTTAGCACGCGTCGAGCTGCTGAAAACTACACAATCGGTCGTACCGCACGAACCGCACGTCCGATGGGCGTGCCGTCTCCTCCTACACGTCATGAATAATATTCCTAATGTTTTATTGTGGTTTCAAGTCATTCAGAGCATGTTTTCTCTGAATTTGACTGTCTCACGCCGTTTTGGTGTTTTATGACTCTGAAAACGTGTTTCCGGTCACCGCGGTCAAATGACACCTCCGATTGATCTTCCGTCTGCTCGACCATTTCAAAATTCACACAACGGCTATTCTCGTACGGTTTCATGGCATTCCGAGGTTGTTCAGGTGGTCTTGACCCCCAATGCGCCCTTTTAGTGTGCGTCGAGCTATTGAAAATGACACAATCGGTCGTACCGCGCTCACCACACATTCGATTGGAATGTCGTCTCCTCCTACACATCAAAAATAATATTCCTAATGTTTTTGTGTGGTTTCAGGTCATTTGGAGCACGTTTTCTCCGAATTCGACCATCTCACGCCGTTTTGGTGTTTTATGACACTAGAAACGCATTTTCGGTCACCGTGGTCAAACGACATCTCCGATTGACGTGCCATCTGCCCGACCATTTCACAATTCACACAACGGCCGTTGTCATACGCTTTCATGGAATTTCGAGGTCATTTGGGTGGTTTTGACGCCCCAATGCGCCATTTTAGTGCGCGCCGAGCTGCTGAAGATGACACAATCGGTCGTACTGCATGCATCGCACGTCCGATGGGTGTGCCGCCTCCTCCTACACATCACGAATAACATTCCTACTATTTTTGTGTTGTTTAAGGTCATTCGGAGCACGTTTTCTCAGAATTCAATCGTTCCATGCCGTTCTGGTGTTTTATGACACCGAAAAAGCGTTTCCGGTCACCACGGTCAAACGATACCCTCGATTGACATGTCGTCTACTCGACAATTTCACAATTCACACAACGTCTATTGTCGTACGGTTTTATTGCATTCTGAGGTCGTTCGGATGGTTTTGACCCCCCCAACGCGCCCTTTTAGCGCGCGTCAAGCTACTGAAAACGACACAATCGGTCGTACCGTGCATACCGCATGCCTGATGAGCATTCTGTCTCCTACTACATGCCAAAAATAATATTCGTAATGTTTTTGTGTGGTTTCAAGTCATTCGGAGCACGTTTTCTCCGAATTTGACCGTCTCATTCCGTTTTGGTGTTTTATGACTCCGGAACCATGTTTCTGGTCACCACGGTCAAACGATACCTCCGATTGATGTGCCGTCTGCCTGAACATTTCACAATTCACACAACGGCTTTTGTCGTACGGTTTCATGGCATTCCGAGGTCGTTCGGGTGGTTTTAACCCTCCAACGCGTCATTTTAGCGTGCGTCGAGCAGCTTAAAATGACACAATCGGTCGTACCGCATGCACCGCACATCCGATGGGTGTGCAGTCTCCTCCAACACATCAAAAATAACATTCCTACTGTTTTTGTGTTGTATGAGGTCATTCAGAGCACTTTTTCTCTGAATTCGACCATCCCATGCCGTTTTGGTGTTTTATGACTCTGGAAACGCGTTTCTGGTCACTTCAGTCAAACAACACCTCCGATTGATGTGCCGTCGGCCCGACCAATTCACAATTCACACAACGGCTGTTGTCGTATGGTTTCATGGCCTTGCAAAAATGTTCGGGTGGTTTTGACCCCCCAACGCGCCCCTTTAGCGCGCGCCGAGCTGCTGAAAACGACACAATCAATCGTACCGCGTGCACCGCACGTCCGATGGGAGTTCCATCTCCTCCTACACATCACGAATAATATTCCTAATGTTTTCGTGTGGTTTTAGTTCATTCGGAGCACGTTTTCTCCGAATTCGACCATCTCACGCCGTTTTGGTGTTTTGTGACACCGGAAATGAGTTTCCAGTCACTGCGGTCAAACGAAACCTCTGATCGATTTGTCGTCTACGCGACCATTTTACAATTCACACAACGGCCAATGTCGTATGCTTTCATGTCATTCTGAGGTCGTTCGGGTGGTTTTGACCCCCCAACGCGCCATTTTAGCGCACACCGAGCTGCTGAAAACAACACAATCGGTCGTACCGCGCGCACCGCACGTCTGATGGGCATTCCGTCTCATCCTACATGTCACGAATAATATTATACTGTTTTTGTGTTGTTTGAGGTCATTCAGAGCATGTTTGCTCTGAATTCGACCGTCCCACGCCGTTTTGGTGTTTTATGACACCGAAAAGGCGTTTCTAGTCACCGCGGTCAAACAACACCTCCGATTGACGTGTCATCTGCCTGAACATTTCACAATTCACACAACGGTTGTTGTCGTACGTTTTCATGGCATTTCGAGGTCGTTCGGGTGGTTTTGACCCCCCAACGCGCACTTTTAGCGCGCGTTGAGCTGCTGAAAACGACACGATTGGTCGTACCGCGCGCACCGCACGTTCGATGGTCATGTCGTCTCCTCCTACACATCACGAATAATATTCCTAATGCTTTAGTGTGGTTTCAGGTCATTCGGAGTAGTTTTTCTCCTAATTCGACCATCTCACGCCATTTTGGTGTTTTATGATTCTGGAAACGCGTTTCCAGTCACCTCGGTCAAACGACACCTCTAATTGATGTGTCGTCTGCCCGGCCATTTTCCAATTCACAGAACAGCTATTGTCGTACGGTTTCATGGCATTCCGAGGTCGTTCGGGCGGTTTTGACCCCCCCAACGCGCCATTTTAGCACGCACCGAGCTGCTAAAAACGACACAATCGGACGTACCACGCGCACCGCATGACCGATGGTTGTGTCGTCTCCTCCTACACGTCAAGAATAATAATCGTACTGTTTTTGGGTTTTTTGAGGTCATTCGGAGCACGTTTGATCCGAATTTGACCGTCCCATGCCGTTCTGGTGTTTTATGACACCAGAAACATGTTTCCAGTCACCGCGGTCAAATGGCACCTTCGATTGATGTGCTTTCTACCGGACCATTTCAAAATTCACACAACATATGTTTTCGTACGGTTTCATGGCATTTTGAGGTTGTTCGGGTGGTTTTGACCCCCCAACGTGCCCTTTTAGCGCGCGCCGAGATGCTGAAAACGACACAATCGGTCGTACCGCACGCACCGCACGTCCGATGGGCATGTCGTCTCCTCCTACACATCACGAATAATATTCCTAATTTTTTTTTGTTTTTTGAGGTCATTCAGAGCCCGTTTTATTCGAATTCGACCATCCCACGCCGTTCTGGTGTTTTATGACACTGGAAACACATTTCTGGTCACCGCGGTCGAATGACACCTCCGATTGATGTGTCGTCTACCCAACCATTTCAAAATTCACACAACAGCTATTGTCATACAGTTTCATGGCATTCCGAGGTCGTTTGGATGGTTTTGACCCCCCAACGCACCCTTTTAGCGTGCACCGAGCTGCTGAAAACGACACGATCGGTCGTACCGCACGCACTGCACGTCTGATGGGCATTCCATCTCCTCATACATGTCACGAATAATATTCCAAATGTTTTCATGTGGTTTCAGGTCATTCGGAGCACGTTTGCTCCGAATTCAACCATCTCACGCCGTTCTGGTGTTTTATGACTCTAGAAACGCGTTTCCTGTCACCGCGGTCAAACGACACCTCCGATTGACGTGTCATCTGCCCGACCATTTCACAATTCACACAAAGACTATTGTCGTATGGCTTCATGGAATTCCAAGGTAGTTCGGGTGGTTTTGACCCCCCCAACGTGCCCTTTTAGCGTGCGCTGAGCTGCTAAAAATGACATAATCTGTCGTACCGCACGCACCGCATGTCCGATCGGCGTTCCGTCTCTTCCTACACATCACGAATAATATTCCTAATGTTTTCGTGTGGTTTCAGTTCATTCGGAGCATGTTTTCTCCGAATTCGACTGTCCCACGCCATTCTACTGTTTTATGACTCCGGAAACGCGTTTCCTGTCACTACGGTCAAACGACACCTCCGATTGACGTGCCCTCTGTCTGAGGTGCGGGGAGGGGTTGTTCGGGGTGCGGGGAGGGCTTTCTGGTGTGCAGGGGGGGGGCTTTCTGTGTTGCGGGGAGCTGTCCGGGGTGCGGGGGGTTGTCCGGGGCTGGGGGGCCTGTCCGGGGCACTGTCCAGAAATGCGTTTCTGGTCACCATGGTAAAACGACACTTCTGATTAACGTGTTGTCTGTCCGGGGTGCGGGGAGGGGCTATTCGGGGTGCGGGGAGGGTTGTCCAGGGTTCGAAGGGGGGGGGGGGGTGTCCAGAGACCGGGGTGCGGGGGGGGGGGGGGGGGGGGGCTGTCTGGCGTGCGGGGAGGGCTGTCTGGGGTGTGTGGGGCTGTCCCGGTGCGGGGAGGGCTGTCTGGCGTGCGGGGAGTGATGTCCGGCGTGCTGGGGGCTATCCGGGGTGCAGGGAGGGCTGTCCAGCGTGCGGGGAGGGTTGTTCGGGGGGGGGGGGGGGGGGGGGCTGTCCGCGGTGCGGGGAGGGCTGTCCAGGGTGAGGGGAAGGCTGCCCGGGGTGCGGGGGGGGGGGGGGGGGAGGGGGGGATATCCAGGGTGCGGGGGGACTGTCCAGGATGTGGGGAGGCCTATCCGGAGTGCGGGGAGGGTTGTCTAGGGGGGGCTGTCCGGAGTGCGGGGGGCCTGTCCAGAGTGCGGGGAGGGCTGCCCGGGGTGGGGGGGGTGTCTGTCCGGGGTCAGGGGGGATGTCCAGGGTGCGGGGAGGCCTTTACGGGGTGCAGGGAGGGCTGTCCGGGGGGCGAGGGGCTGTCTGGGGTGCGGGGAGGGTTGTCCGGGGTGCAGGGAGGGCTGTCTGGGGTGGGCCGGGGACTACAAATAGTGAACTCAACTCATTCATCAAAAAAAAAGTTTAATTTTTTATATTAGGAATCACATGTTTTTTCAAAAATATTATAGAACATGCAATTGAAAACATTCAATAATTAAATGAACAAAAAATATCCAAATCATTAAAACCAGAAAACACACCTCGTGAATATGATGCGTCATGCGTGGTCATGACTACTACCTCCATCAGGTGGGTCAGGGGCCTACAACAGAAAAACATTATGAATATTTTCATAACAAAAATAATATAAATTAAATAAATAAATACAATATAAACCTGTGTCTTCTGATCCCCTGCACCATCACCTAGACGCACATATTACCCCAGTGCTCTAACCTCAGCGATCAATTGCACATTTACCTCCTCGGAAGCACGCAGCCGTGCCTCGAAATCTGACAACCGCTCTGTCATCTTAGCAATAGTAGGACCGAAAACCGCAGTGCGTGACACTACAGAACAAGGAATCCCTGTTCCATAGGTCAAACTATATCCATGCCCGTCCCGACCAATAATGCGATGAAAGATCTCATCCCTCCGCATGGGAAGCTGTCGCTGGTCCTCTGGCAGATGTTCTAACTTATCTTCAAATTGAGCCTGTGAAATATTTAAATATATATACATATATTAATATATATATTTTATGTAAGTATTGGTAATGAGTACAAGCACTTACTATCAATGTTGCAGCCTCTGGATCATTGCGATCACAAGTCCTCATCCACACCAACATTTTATCAGTCGGTCCACTGTGCTCCCACAACTATATATGAATAGAATATAAACACAAAAGTGTATTAATTAAAAAATTAAATAATGAATAATAAATACCTCATGTCAGATCTGAGACACGTGACGAGTCCCAATCCTATGAGGTGGTCCCCGCAACACTCGATTCTCAGAATGGCGTGTTGACACCTCCTACATTCAATTCATTCAAATTTCAAAAAAATCACACATTATTGAAAATATATATACCAAAATAAATATACAAACCGCAACACCCTCAGTAGACCAATATGCAACTAAATCACGCCACTGAGCCGGGAGGACACCTCTCAGGACTTTTTCCAGAATGTATGGGGCACCCACATTTGGTACCCAGTGGTCCCTCTTGATTTTGCCTTTACAGTATTTCCACATCTTACGACATTTGCTCATACACACTGGCTGAAACTTATCAGGACATACTTTCAAATTTTTCTATTAAAGAAAAAAATCACATATGTTATTATTGTTTATACATAGGGAATAAAATAAAATGTTCTTTTTACCTAAACCTCCCTCCAAAGACGATCTAATGTGTCTTGAGGGATAAAAGCCCAGTCACGCATGGTCAATAGAAATCGATGTGGGTCACGTATGATATGACCCAGCTGACGAATAAATGCAGGGGAATTCCATCACACATGATGAAATTCCTCATCAAATGAAACATCAAAATTCGTGTCGGAATTCCATGATAATATGCCACGACTATGGCCTCTCCTGTGAGAGGGAGAAGCAGTCGAGTCTGATCCTGTTGAAAACAATTTTATATATAAATTGACAGATGTTATAAATAAATAAATATATATATATATATATATGTTTATCAATTACATAAAAAAAAGAGACAATGAAATTCAAACATACCTCGACCCTGATACGTAGATGCCTCAAATGGATGATGTAAATCTTCTTCCTCTTCCCCTGACATGCCTGCAGTCATGGAAAACATTAGTAAGGGGACTATCCAAAGTGTCCAAATAATAAATTGGATTTTTTTAAAAAAAACCAAACTTGTACAGTTGTTAATCAAACAAAAAGGGATTGAATAATTAGGTGTGAATGTATTTTAAAAAATCAGAAAGTTGACAAAACATATATACAAATTATGTACAAAACCAATCAATGCATAGTCAAATTTCAAATTGAGTTAATAAAAATTCAAGCAGCACATGAACCAAATGAAGAATACCTCAATGGGAAGATACACCGACAATAACATCAATATAACATGAGTTAAATCACCCTAAATATTTATAAATGAATAAACTTCCAAAAGTGAGTCTTAAAACTTACAAGGATTTATAAAATAGTTAGATAATTTATGATATCCTAGGATGAATAGCGGGAAAACAATTATACATTTCATTAAAAATGAAAATTGACCATTTCTCCTTCAACAGCTGCTCTAACATAATAAATATCTTCTTCATGTTGAACTGCGGTATGTTGATCAAGCTATTGGGAAACAGAAGGAATAGTCTCGGGTTCATCTTGTTCAAATACAAACACTCCTCGCCGAGACATTTTGACAACAACTTGCCAACTTGGATTCGAAGGCAAAGTAACGAAGAATACTTGTTCCACTTGTGATGTCAAAATGAAAGGTTCATTATCAACTCGTTCATTTCTGTATAACAAATAGTTAAAATTCACCAATGAAAACTGATATTGATCGACTTTACATCCACGCACTGGATCAACCCAATTACACTTTAACAATATGTACTTCAACCCGTGTGGGTATACAACTTCAATGATGTCTATCAATTGACCATAGTAATAACCAGAATAAAAAAATGGACAATCGATGCCACTGTTCTGTGTTGCCCATTTGTCGTCAACATCTTAAATGAGAAATTGAAAACTATTAGCATCTATATATTTAGAAAAACGAGACGTTATAGATAGACCCTCAGCCAGTTGGATAAATTCTTCAGTTAGCGCGGGGTCCCCTAAATCCCTCATCTTATGAACCTACATAACTCATAAAATTCAATAATGATATATGCATAAAGAAATTAGTATAATACTTCAATCATAATGAAAATCAATTTATACATACATAATCCTTGAACCAATCATGAAATGAAGCATAATGAGACTGTTGAATTTGAAACTCAGTCGCACGATACATCTCTTCTTTTATCTCATTAATGTGTTTCCTGCAAATGATAACACGATGTTTAAATGATCAACATATGCAAACAAAACATGTAAAAGTTAAACAATAAAAGTGATAAGATACTTACTGCATTAATGGTGAAAATGAGGGAGTATTGAACAAGATATATCGATGCGCTTGTATCCACTCGATGTTGTCCATATCATATGTGGTTCCTTCTCCAACTGGACCATCATGAATCCGAGAGGGCTTATCTAATTTTGTTTCAACATCTATAAGATATTCTGCACAAAAAGTAGTACACTCATCCATCAAATAACCAGTGGCTATTGATGCCTCCGGATGAGCTCTGTTGCATACAAATCGTTTCAATGTACTCAAATATCGCTCAATAGGATACATCCACCTGAATTAAATTGGACCAGCAGCCATTACTTCATCAGTTAGGTGTACTGTCAAGTGGAACATAAAATTGAAAAATGAGGGGGGAAATAGTTTCTCAAAGTGACAAAGTATAAGTACAATTCGGTCCTGTAAACTTTTTAAATCACTCATTCGTTTATTTCTTAAACAAAGTTGTCTAAAAAAATTACTCATCTCAATCAACGGCTAAACAACATTGGGGGATAAACAATCACAAATTGCGATTGGAATCAACTGCTGAAGTAGTATGTGATTGTCATGACTTTTCAACCCTTGCAATGTCTTGCTCATCAGATTCACACACTTTGAAATATTAGAAGAGTAACCATCAGGAACCTTGAGCATCTTAAAAATGAAAAGAAATGTCTCTTTGTCTTTTGTAGTCATCGTATACTGTGTATCAAGAATATATGACTTGTTTCCCTCAGCTAACTATAAATGATACTGTTTCTTTAAACCCATTTCTTCCAAATCACAACGTGCATTAACATGGTCCTTTGATTTTCCACTGACACCTAAAATGGTCCACAATATGTTATCACAGACATTTTTTTCAATATGCATGACATCCAAATTATGCCCCAACATGTTAGTTTTCCAATACGGAAGACTATAAAAAATACTTTTCTTTTTCCAATTGTGACTGCGCTGCCTACCCTGCAGCTCGAATATTACGTACCGGAGGAGCCACCGAATCCTGAATTTCATATACCATGAGGATGTTTTATTCCTCAACCTCTGATAACATTTCGACTACTGTCATGATCATTGGTGCTAGGATGAACTCTATAGAACCATCAAATGCCACTCTATCCTTTGTGAACCTGTGCTGAGGGGGGAGAAAACGTCTGTGACCCATGTATGCCCATTTTTTTGGAATTCTTAAGAAATACGTATTTTTTACTTTTGTTGCAACAAGGGAAAGAAAATTACCATTTCATACTCCAGCCTGATAAATTTGCATAAGCTGGGAAGTCATTGATTGTCCACAATAAATCAGCCTGTAGTTTGAACATTTCATTCATTTCACAATCATAAGTCTTCACACCATCGCCCCATAATTCATTCAACTCATCAATCAATGGATGAAGGTAAACATCAATCTTATCCCCCAGAATTTTAGGTCCATCAATAAGAGTGGAAAGTAATATAAATTGTTTCTTCATACAAAGCCACAGAAGAATATTATATGGAACCAACACCACGGGCCATGTGCTATGAGTTTCACCAACCATAGACTTGAATGGATTGAAACCATCTGCTGCCAATCCCAATTGGCCATTACGAACATATTTGGAAAAGTCGGGATGTCTCTTATCAAAATCCTTCCATGCATGAGAGTCTGCCGGGTGGGTTAACATATCACTTTCATGAACTCTTTCTGCATGATATCTCATTAAATTAGAAACTTTAGATGACATAAAAAATCTTTTCAACCTCTGTTTAAGGGGAAAGTAACACATTTGCTTTACGACAATCAGTTTCCCCTGTATCACAATCTGACTTTGATGAGTCGGATTTCCCATGTTCTCTTTCCACCTGGAAGCACCACAATATGTACAAATATCCAAATGGGTAGTTTCCTTTCTAAACAACATACAGTTGTTTCCACATGCATCTATGGTCTCTTATGTAAAACCTAAGTTCTCGGTCAGCTTACGAGCATGGTAATACGACTCAGGAATCTTAGTGTCGACAGGAAGAACCTTTTTCAATAACACCAACAACATGTTGAATGATGTTTCTGACCAATGATTCAAAGTCTTCAAATGCAACAACTCCACGATAAACAACAATTTATTTTAATAAGTACATCTAGAATATAATTCTATTTTTGCATCATTAATTGCTTCATAAAACCTCCTCAAATCACGATCTGCACCAGAGCGAAGATTTATCTCACCGATTTCAAGATTCTGGATGTCAATGCCTTCAGGATCCAACCCACGTACCATTTCAATAAGCATTTCATGCATTGGATCATTCATCCTTTCATCAACATCCATATGAACTGCATCCGGATTTTGAAAACGAACATATTCTTCTCCATGACAAGTCCAACTCTTATAATTTTTCTGAAATCCATTAAAGAATAGGTGCTCCCTCACAATATCTCATGTGAATTGATATCTATTAGCACATTTTCTACATGGACAACTAATATTGTCACTTTTAAATCCTCTGGTGAAGTCAATAAACAGAATAATGCCATTGAAATATTCTCTAGACATTTGATTTGGAAGATCAATCCAACTCTTATCCATAATAAGATCCCTATAACAAACATTTACACAAGACTTATTACATTTGCATTTTTCATATAAAACATATTTATAATAAATACTATTTCATTGTTTGTAAACAATTTATAAAATAATAATGTAAGTTAAAGCCCATGTCATACCTGATTTCACTACAAACCTAGAAGGAAGGGGAGACAAAGGCAGTGCTGCGAGGGAGAGGAGAGGCAGTAGAGGGGAGCCGGAGCCGGTGCCGGTGCGGCGAGGGAGGGGAAGGGCGGAGGTGACGACGGGGAGCCGGAGGAGAGGAGGCGGTAAGGTGGCGACGGTGTAGCGAGGGTGGGATGACGAGGGAGGAGACCGAGGACAGGGGGAGCTGGAGTGGATGGGCGGCAGTGGCGAGGGGACGAGTAGCGGTCGTGCAGGGAGGGAGGGGACCGAGTGGCGGAGGTGTGGCAAGGGAGAGGACGGTGAAGGAGGTGACAGGTGGTAGTGGTACGGCGAGGGAGGGGATGGGGTTTGGCGGGGTGTGAGGGGGGGGGGGGGGGTGTTCGGGGTGCGGGGGGGAGGGTCGAGGGGGAAGAGGGCCGAGGGAGGAGGCAAGAGGGAAGAGGGGCCAGAGGGGATGTAGGCTAGAGGTGGGAGGCCAGAGGCCAGAGGGAGGCCGGAGGGCTGTCTGAGGCAGGTGGCGGGAGGCCCGAGGGCAGAGGGAGGCCAGAGGGTGGCCGCAGGGTGGAGGGAGGCTGGAGCCGGAGGGCAGAGGCGGAGGAAGCCCAGAGGAGATGGAAGTCAGGGCGAAGGGTGGCTGGAGGGCGGCCGACGGGGTGGCGGAGGGCGGCCGACGGAGGGTGGCCGGTGGAGGGCGGAGGCCGAAAGGTCGATGAGGGATGGCGGCGAGGGAGGGTGCATGGCGGCGGGGTGGAGCACGCAGTGGGGGAGGGAGTGCGGCGATGGGGAGGGCGTGTGGCGAAGCTGGGCGGAGGAGGGATCAGGGGGGGAGGGGGGGGGGGTCAAAGCCCCGTTTTTTAGGGGGAAACCTAGCGACCGCCATTGGCGGTCGCTATAGATAAAGGGGCTCAAAAGCCTATATTCCTAGTAGTGAAACTTATGAACTATAAAGATTAATCCTAGACAACATTTCTCAATACATGAGTATCAGGTTTCTGCTTCAAGCATAGTCCAACTGAGATAGTAGAGGCTATTTTCATTCCCAGCATCATTCTTTTAAGAAATAAAGGAACCCAATGATCGCTCTAATGTTATCACATAGAGGATAAGTGGTCTTCCTTCCACATTTGGCTTTAATACCGGTGGACTTAAGAGATACTTCTTGAGAATATCGAATGCTTCTTAACATTCTTCAGTCCACTAGTAAGTGACTCCCTTCTTCATCAATTTGGTGAAGGGTAAACTTTTGCCTGCCAAATTGGAAATGAAATGCCGAATATAGGCTAAGTGTCCTTGAAGTCCTCTCAATTCTTTCAAATTTCGATGAGGTGACATACCATGTATTGAATTTCTCTTCTCAGGATTGACTTCGATACCACGATGGCATACAACAAGGCTGAGAAATTTTCCCGAGGTTACCCCAAAAGCACATTTTAAGGGGTTCATCTTCAAATTATGTTGTCAAAGTTTGTGGAATGTGACTTCAAAATCAGCCAAGTTATTAGAATGTTGTTTGGATTTAACCACCAAATCTTCCACATAAATTTCAACGAACTTCCCTAAAAAGGGTTTGAAGATACGATGCATGGCACGCTGATATGTTGCACATGCATTCTTTAGGCCAAAGGGCATTACCTGATAGCAGAACACACCCCAATGGGCTCTAAAGGCTGTAGATTATTCATCTTCTAGATCCATTTGGATTTTATTATACCCGGATTATTCATACATGAAGGAAAGTGCTTCATAGCCAGCTGTTGCATCAATTAAGAGTTCTGTGATCGGAACTGGAAAATCATCCTTAGGACAATGCCGATTAAGATCTCTAAAATCAATGAAAACTCTAATTTGTCCGTTATTCTTCTTCACAGGGACAATATTAGCCAACCATTTGGGATATTGAACTTCTTTGAAAAATTTAGCTTTGATAAGATTATCCACATCAGCTTCAATTTTGGAAGCATAAGTTGGGTGTGTACTTCTGGCAGCTTTCTTGAATCCTCGATGTTCTTCTGGAAAACCCAAATGATGAGTAGCGCCATCAGGATCAAGGTCTGGCATCTCTGTATAGTTCTAAGCAAATATATCTCGATTTTTCTTCAAAAATGAATTATACATTTCTTGTTCTTCAAGAGTCATGGCCACACTAATTAAATTGGGGCATGGATCTTATTTTGTACCCAGGTTTATTTATCTAAGTTCATCCATGGTAGTAGAGATACCCTCTTCAAATGCTGGAGGAGAATCCCTAAGATCTTCCTCTCCTTCTTCAACATGTGTTATTTCTTCTGTTTCTACTTGCATAGTAGATGATGCAGTAGAATTTTCATGATCAGAAAAGATGTTAAAATTTGATCATCTTGAATAAGAAGCTTCCATTTCCGACCCGATTGATGATGAAGGGTCTTTCCTGGGTATTAAAGAGGAGATGATGGATTGAGAATCCACATCATCATTCACCTCTGGCATTGCTATAACTTTCTTTTGCCTAGTTGGCAAAGTATAGACTTGCTGGATTTCAGCAGATGAAATAAAGACATCCCCATTTGATCTTTCATCATTGCTTGGTGAATTACCAATTCCTCCCATGTTGTCTGGCTTGATTGCCGTAATTGACATTATGGAAGTTTCCATAAGAGTATTTGGATTTGAATATATCCTATCTATTTGAATGATAGGAAACACATAATCTGTACTCACATGTGCAAATGGGTTTACTGGAATCTTTTGCAAAACATATGGAGCATTAACTTTGGTAATATCCCTTGTTGTGGATTTCTCCATACCCTTCATATGGTAGAATTCTGCCTCAATATAATGAGATTCACATGTATTGAACAGGGCCTTATCACCATACAATGTACCAACCTGACCATTGAAACAATATTTGAGACAGTGATGACATGATGAAGGGATAACCGCATGTTGATGTAGCCAGGGTCTTCCAAGAAAGATGTTGAAGGCTGACTCTTGATCAACAACCATGAAATCTGAATTGGATACAAGATCTCCAAACTGAGTTCTAAGTATAATATCACCCAGTGGTTCATGTTCATTTTTATCATATCCTTGCAACATCATAGTAGAAGAAGATAGATCAGTTCTGTGAGGCCCAATCGATGAAGTGTACGAATGGGCATGAGGCTGACTCCTGAACCATTATCAATGAAATCTCTTCGGATTTCTACACCATTGACCTTTTCAGATAAATACAATGGTCTAATATGTCCATGCACAACATCATCTTCATCTTCATCTGTGAAAGATATCACTACATGGCATTCTGTAAGATTATTCTCTACATGGTAGGCTTCAGCTGCAGCAATTTCAGTTTCAAACTTTTGAAGACTTGACAAAGCCTTAATGAGTGCCTCCAGAAGATCCTTTGATAAATTCAAGGCATCCATAATTGATAACTTGGCCAGTACTTGGGCCAGGTGTTTCAATACATCATACTTTTGATCCAAAGGTTTGTGTTTCCCAACATGAACATGTTGTTTAGCAGATGCCTTGGAAGTTGGTGATTTTGAAGTTGATGCATCTTGTATCTAGGTAGGAGTTGGTAATACTCTTGGATTTGGAAGATTTGACCGATTAGGTCTATTTACTTGCTGAGAGGAAGATGGTGGAAACTCCAACCGATCATTCAGAATAATTGTGCTAGGACTGAATCTGCCCTGTGTGGAAGAACTTGCTTGTTCTTGTTGAGCTCGTTGAAGGGCTCTGCCACGGGTTTCTGCCACATACACAGTTCTAGCAGGGGTAGAATTGGAATAGTGGCCTTTGAAAGATCCACGTCTTCCCCTATACCCTGAGTCTCTTGAAATTCCTTTGATTCCTCTACTTGATATAGGGAACCCAGGCTCGTCGGAATCAAAACTGTGACTAGTATAAGGATCTATAAAATGAATCATATTAATAGAACCAAAGATCAACTCTTCATCCGATGAAGACTCTGTCTGACTAGCCAAATTAGGTTGTGCCGTTTGGTGGGACGGTGCCCGTTGATTTGAAGTAGATGGCATAAAATCTACCAAAGTCAAAGACAACTTGGGCTTTGACACATACTCATCTTCTTCGGATTCTTCTTCCTTATTTGAATTATGCCGTTTCTTTGAGGATTTTCTCTCTGATGAAGAGGGTTTTTCTGTGACATTAATGGCAGAAGACACAATTGGTTTTTCAATTGTGTTCACAAAATAACATGAGTTTGGTTGATTGTCTTTATGACCATCCAATTATCATATTTTTGCACATTTTTGTTCTTGACTTCTTGCCACTCGCCCTCTTCCTCTGGATTTGTAGCAGTAAAACATGCTACCTCAGCTGAAGAAACATTCAATTTGACTTGTCTTGAGTCGACCATTTTTTGTAGGAGGTCCTTGAAGAAAAAACACTCATGAATGGGATGCCCCAACATTTGATGAAATTGGTAATAATAGGGGCGGTCTTCATCTCCTTCCTTGTTCAGACTTTTGGGCCTTGGAAATTGAACCAAATTATTTTCTAAAGACAAAATGAAGTATCCAGGAACTTGTTCATTTCATAAAGAGTAAAATTTTCTTTTCAAATCCTCAAATTTTTTCCGTCTTTGATCTCTTTGTTCTTCTTGACAAAACGACCTCTATTGTTGACGCTCAGAAGGTGGAGCCCTTAAAAAAGATGAAGGTTTTAACGTAGAAGCAGGTACAAGTTCTTGTTTAAGCATGACTGTAGTAGTCTCTGCTCTACCCATTTTCCTTCCTGGAGCTGATGGAATTACATGAGTTTTTTCCTTAGTCTTTATAAGATAATATTCAATCTGTTGAGCGATTGAAGTAAGGTCTCGAGACCCTCTTGTGTATTTCACAGGGATTAACGGTATGTGTAACTCATCACACATATTTTCCACACAGATTGGCAATGATTTATCTAGAGGGAGTGCTAAGCTCAGGGAATATGTTAATCCCTTCCAGTGAGCAATGAAATCTGAGACCCTTTCATTCTCCCTTTTCTTACAGTTTGTAAGATCAAAAACTGTTGTCTTTGGCAACGTTGAACTAAATTGCAGAATGAATCTTTGGCGGATATCCTCCAATCCGGTAATTGACCGGGATTGCAAGCTTGTGTACCAGAAAAAGGCGGAACCTTGTAATGACTGTACAAAACACCTGAGCTTAACTGCTTTTTGTTGCTAAGGGGTTCCCATTATAGGATCACAACAGGAAACAAAATGTGTTAAGTGTTGCTCTGGGTCTCACGAACCATTAAATATTGGGGATGTGGTACTTGCAAAATTTGATTTGGGAGGAATTGCATCAACCCATTCAGGATAAGAACTCTTTTCTGGTTGAATTTAAGCTCATTTTCCCTCCATAGCTTCCATTCGAGCTATTCATGACTCAATAGTAGTTATTAACTTTTGATAAACATCCGGTTGAGCTTGGACTTGAACCGGTGTAATAACTGGAGTAAGGAAAGATTTGGTGGTTGGTGCTGCAACTGATGGCAGCACTGCCAATTGTTGTTGCACTTGACCCATAGGATTAGACCTGTGAGGGTGTACTGGTAGAAGAGGATATTCTTGATCTATATCATTAGTCACAACAAATTCCCTTGGATGAATGACTCCAGTACGCTTAGGAGGAAGACTACTCTGAAGTAGTTCTGCATTCAACCTCCTTAATTCTTTCATTTCCTCCTCTTGTTGTGAAAATATTTGCTCTAGTGAGAGCGATTGGCCTTCTCCAGAGGAAGGGTATGTAACCTGATTCTTTCCTTTCCCCTTGTTGGATCCCTTTTGGAGAGGGGGAAGTGGGCTACTTTAAGGAACACCCAGATTCTGGGTAAGCCTTTTATTTCGCATACGCACACCTTCTTTATTTGTGTCTGTGCGTACAACTTCTTGAGTATGAACCTCTTTATCTGATCCCTATGAGTGAGCCTCATCTGGTGGATCAACAAAAATGGCATTGATGACATTAATTGATGCATAATGCATTTCATCCCTTCTATCGGAATTTTTGTGATATTGTCTTCTTCCTTGTCTGTGATGAGACATTTACTTTAATCGATTTGATCATTCATGAACTTTTTGACGAACCGTAATTTGGAGGGAATCTCCTGACAATTTGCCTCTTTGTTCTTCTCGGGGCTTCATCCCTAATCGAGAGAAGACTGACTTTCTCTGAGGAAGAGATTGAGGATTTAAAAAAGTCCCCAGTCCAGTGGACTGGGGCTGTTCCTGTTGTTCCTCCTCAACTACTTGAATCCTATTTGTTGATTCTGAGGGTTGGGTTAAAAGAGTCCCCAGTATAGCAAGTTGGGGTGGTTCTTGACATGCTATATCTAAGAACTTATTGTAAGATCTCTTGATCTTGTGGAATTTAGTCTGGCAATTAGCTGGATGCACCTACATCCACTCTTATCACCCGGCTAAAAAGTCTGTTGGATGATTTCTGACACTTCTGTCACATGGTTATGTGCTTGATCCAAACGAGAGGCATGTTCAATATTCTTGTTTTGTTGATGCAGGCGTAATTCAAAAACTTGTTCTCTGTATGCTTGATTTTGATAAGAGCCAGTTGAGGCATGTTCTTGGGAAAGCCTTTGATTAAAAACAAAGCCAATAGACTGTGGACGGCTATGGGAAATAACATTGCATGGGACCATTTTCGGTGGGCTTTGATGACTGGAGGGCACAGTGAAATGTAGTGCTCCATGAACACCCCATCCCATGATATGAATACTAGATGGGGCATTGGAAATTAACTAGCACAATCTTCTTAGTGTGCCAAGGCATGAATGCTGAAGGACCCTATTCTACTTTTCAGCATTCATATATCGAGAAACTGAGAGAGATGCTAAGTCAATTTGTCGTTGTAACCCTTCTATTATCTTGACATGATTTTCATATTAACCATAAGATAATATTTTATTTTTCATCTGAAAAATAGTTTTCCATATGTTGATACGAATATCATGAATTCCATCTTCGGTCAACATCTCTGGAATGTCATAATGAGAGTCAACTGAAGGCCAAAACATGAATGGCACTTCACCTTTCGCCAATTTTTTTCTCATATTCAGTACTTCCTCTTTATCATTCATTGAAGATTCTTCTACCTGATTAGACCAGACCTGGTGATTATTTGTTGCTTCATTGGATTCAACAAGATCAGTAGAGAATTTACTGATCAAATTAGAAGATCAACGACCCAGGGGTGGTTCGGAGAATGACCTACACCCAAGGCTATCTTTTGATTGAGAAAGTATTTCACCTTCTAGTGATAAACCATTAGACATGACTAGCTTAATATTTTCAAGTTCCTCGAGATAAGAGGGATTTGTCGTCATTACATTGTCCATTGGAGAATTTTCCAAGAAATGTGCATTATAAATGTCGAGAGGACGTTTGTAGATAAATTCATCATTATGGGGAGAACCACCATGGTGGGTTACAGAAAAAGATGAAACATTTTTCCCTTGGTCTTCTTACCACACAAAGGGTTCTTGTGGCTCTCATCTGAAGATGAAACTTCGAGATCGATGGCATTTTCATGAACCAATCCTTCATGAGGAAGTATCTGATGAAGACCTTCACAATTAATATTCCCACTATTGGGAACCGAGAGTGTAGAATCTTGAGTTGCACCAGATAATTGTCTGAGGGCATCAAGAACTCCAGCATCGAGTAAGGCCTTGTTAGATATTGGCCCTTAATTTATTTACTGTGCTAGGTGGGTCTTCTTTTTAGAAACCTTCTTACTCACTTTGGGAACCACTTGATGAAGAAATTGGTCTTTATAGGTAGTTGTATGTGCCTGCTCAAGAGAAATTGTCAGGTTAGACTGATTGTCTCCACTCAGATCAGGTGTATGTGCCTGACTTGGCTGTTCGTATGATATGGGGGAGTATTCCCCACAACCCTCTGGGTCTGGAACATATGAGTGTGTCTGTTCCAGAGTGAATTGTTGATGTGTCACTCCACTGGTAGGGATAGATTTATGTGTATTTCCCTAAGATGCTGCTGAAGCTATTATAATATCCTGGCAAGCATCCAGAATATGAGCCGAGATTTTCTTCTACTCTTTCAACATTGATAGAATATGATTGGTGACTTCAGCTACCAGAACGGAGATATACGTCCATTATGTGCTTGGCGTAGGTGTGTGTTCCGGCTCCTGTCCTTTTTTTCCTGTCAGTGAATCCTGACAGTACTCAAGTGTGGGGGCAGAGAGTTGAGTATGCCTCCTGTTTGTCGTCGGAGCATTCCGACTGACTTCTCCGAGTGCTACCAAATGAGACTATTGGTAGGCTTGATCAATACTAGCAGGTGTATGTGTCTGCTGATTGTACTCCGCCGAACGTGGTTTATGAGATTCCTTAAATACTGACAGATGAGGCTGCTGGCAGGATTGATGAGTTTAAGCAGGTGTATGTGACTGTTTACCAGTTGTCAACACTTTGGGTTGGTGGGATTCATCATATATAGTCAGAAGAGCCAGCTAACTAGCTGATGATTTATAAACAGGTGTATGTTCTTTCCTATAGTACTTCACCAGAATTTCCTGGCGGGATTGGCATGCTGCTGCCAGATGAGTCTGCTGGACAATAGAATTAAAACGGATGGGTGTGTGTGCCCGCTCGTTGATTGCCACCAAGTTAGGTTGGTGGACTTCTCTAGAGATGGCAGAGATGAGAACCTGCTCACTATTGACCAGATTTCACCTCTGGTGGTTCGTCTTGCCTACTCGGGTTCGAGGAACCTAATCCGAATGCCTGGAGATGATACCCTCATCATGTTGAGGGCGTACTGCCGCACGAGTCTGGCGGTGATTATTGATGGGAGCCTTCAGGAAGGAATTATGTCTCCATGAATTAAGGCCCTGAGGGACCTTCTCATTCACGTCCCCAGAATATGTGAGTTAATGGTTATTGCGTTCCAAGGATAACGACCTGAAACGGTTGGAGATTGTGGTTGGCACCACCAGCTTCTTGATCACTGGTCGTCGCTGTCCGGACGACCAAGGTGAGTTGTTCACTTGGAGGGCTTGTCGAGCAACCTCTAGAGTTGGAATGGTACCATGTTGATGGTAATCCTTAACCAGTGCATTCGATACCCATCATTGAAGATGCTGAGTAAGTGACGACTTCCTCAAAGCGGACGATGATCTAGCAAGAGTAGCAGTAGATGCATTCACAACAGAGGTTTTCACAGTAGAGGCATTCACAGACGTGAACTTAAGAAAATCCATTTTCATAATGCAGAAGATCTTATAAAAGAGTGCATGTTTGATATAACAGACATAATCAAGATAAGTTCAGCCACTATATCTTTTGGAGGATCATAGATGTTATTGATTTCTTTGTTGGCCCTCTCATTGAGTTTATATAGGGGCCTAACAAATAAGTAATACATCACTTTAACTTGGTTAAGGATTCACGTCGGGTTCACCATTTTTTGTTTCCTCTGGAATTGGGGATGACCTCGTTGATTTAAGGTTTAAACATTCCAAGCGGTTTCTAATGGGTTTTTTATAGAAACGGAAACATCTAATGATTACATATCCATTTGGACCTACTTTCCAAAGGTAGGTGCTCATTAGTTGTGAACTGATGAGGCTTAAGAGTTTGCATTGGTCGAGAGGATGGCAGGTCAGACTCATCACACCCTTTTGGGGAGAATTATTTTCTACTCCGGGACTCTTTATAGATTTAAGTTATGTTCGTGAATCCTTATTACATTACCAAGTATAAAATGAACTTTCATTTAGATCTCACAATCAATGATTAGATATGTAGGAAATTTAGAGAATCTTTTATATGTATTTGAGGTTCTTCATCGATAGAGAATCATCTATATTTGTTATAGATTCTTAGTCAATGGTATCCTTCAATTCATAAAAGTCTCTTGGTCATTATGATGACCATACTAATTTTAAATCCACTCAGTGGGGCACTTGAAGATTATTGTCATTCAGAAGGTCATGGATTATTTCAAAGTTAGGATCGTACCCGCAGATGGGCTACCTATGTATCATTTTTTAGAAAAGGAATCAGAACCCACGTAGTTTGAGTAAGTGAGTATAATGTTTATGTGTGATTGATGACTCAAAGGAAGATGTCATAATTACTTTTACACTCTAAACTCACGTGAGTCATGCTCGGTGTGATAAACAAGAGGTATTGGTAAAACCAGACAATTGTGCAATGAAAGATTAAATCATAGAAAATGATGTGGGCTGATGTATTTATGACTGCCCAAATAGATGAGGATTGGGATTTACTTTAGAGAAGAAACCTGGGAACAAGTTCCATAAAGGTATATGTACTTTATGGAGATTTCAATACTCTTACTTGGGGCTTACTCCTGAGGAAGATGCCCAAATTTGGAAGGGACTTATGATTGGGTTTTACTCTTGAGAAGGAAGCCTAGATCAAAAATTAGATTAAGACTAGTTGAGAGAAATTAAGACTGGGGATTACTCCTAAGGAGGTGGCCCAGTTTAAAGGGATTTGAACAATGGGGATTACTTCTGAAGAGGAGGCCCAGTTTAAGAGAATTTTAGAATTAAGGGACTTGGGGCTTACTCCTAAAGAGGATGCCCACATTTTTAGATTTGAGACTGGGACTTATTCCTGAAAAGGAAGCCCAGGATAAGGGAATTATGGTTGGGGCTTACTCCTGAGGAGGATGCCCACATTTTGGGAACTTTGAGACTGGGGCTTACTCTTGAAAAAGGAAGCCCATACTTAGGAAATTATGACTGGGGATTACTCTTAATGAGGATGCCCAAATTTGGGGGACTTGCGGCTTACTCCGAAAGAGGATTCCCAAATTAATGAGAATTTGGCCTGGGACTTACTCCTGAAAAGGATTCCCAGTTTATGGATTCTCTCCTCTTAAAGGATGAGGTTGAATGAATGAAATCTCTAACCTTAGTGACATGAATATGTGTAAATCACTAGGTTTTGAGAGGTGTTCCATAAAATTCCTTTTAGATAAGGAATTCAACAAGGAAATCATGACATGAATGGATTTATAGAGAGTTCTGAAGGCTTAATCTTGAAGAGGAGAGGTGGATAGGCATAGGAGGGGTGAAATGGGCAGGAAGGGCACCCAAAAAGAAGGTGGCGCACAAGTCCTGTGTGGGCACACAATTCATGGTCGCGCAAGTATACTTGTGCGACACATGGATGCTTGCACGATGGTCAACCCTTAGGGTAATACCTGGGTGAGGCTTGTCTCAAGCCTTTAGTACTACCCCTATCGGCTTCCAGAATAGAGGTGCACAAGTTATGTTGTAGAAGTAAGGCGGTGCGTAAGAGTGGCCATTTCCCTTAAGGGCTGGCCACATAGGCGCACATGTGTTGATGAGTTTTCAACACTTAGGCCTTCCTCACTCTCTTTAGATCTTCTATTCTAGATAATAAATTACCTTACAAGTGTTCGGAAGCTTTGAGAAGAGATGAGGGAATAGGGATCTCAAATCTGAATTTCTGGAAAATTTTCCTCTTCGAAATGGGGGGCCCACAGGGGTATTTATAGGCTGGAGAAGGCCCTGGGAGAATTTCAAAGAGGGCACACAAGTCACATGTGTGACCACTGGGCGGCACGCAAGTATACTTGCGCGACCTTGGTGGAACTTGCACGACCCAAGTACATTTGAACCATTGTTCATGCCTTTCTCAATTTTTTGATGTTTCTTCAAAGGATGAATCACTTTGAGTTCAAGGTATTTCTCTTTTCATTCCTTCAGACTCTGTGATGGAAAGAAGCGTCAACAATGATATTGGAGTCATCGTGATGATAATCATAGATCTGATGGATGTGGAATACATCATAGACCCTCTCCATCTATAGTGGAAATTCCAACCAATACACAACCTTGAAAACTCAACCCAACACCTCTAAGTCCCCAAAAAAAATATAATAAATCTTACCCCCCCTAATTAACCCACATTTCCCATGTTGCGGAGTAACCTTCAATACAACATGGTTCCCAACCTTGAACTCTAAGGGAATCCTCCTATAATCAACATAATACTTTTATCAGTATTGTGATGCTTTCATACTCCCATGAACATTATTAACCTTCTCCATTGTTCTCTACACCACATCAGGACCAAGAAAAGCTTCACCTAATCTCCACCCAACACAATGGAGAACAACAAGGTCTCCCACACAAATCCTCAAAAGGGGACATTCCAATGGATGAGTGATAATTGTAATTATAAGAAAACTCAAACATTGTTAGGTGTAATTACCACATTCCAATGAAGTTTAAGATGAATTTTTGAAAAATGTCATCCAATATCTGGATAGTCTGATCTATTTTCTCATCTGTCTTTGGGTGGAATGAAATGTTGACGCCTAACTAAGTTCCAAAATCATGCCAAAATCCCCTCCAGACTAATGAGGTAAAATATATGTCCTGATATGAGATAATTATCCTAAAAAACTCTATAAAACCATACCAGATCATCCAAATTACTCATAGACAAAGAATCCACTACACCTAACTCCTTGATCACTACGAAGTGGGTCGATTCCCTCAACTGATCAATGATTACACAGATTATGTCACAACCTAACTAGGCTTGGGTTAAAACTATGTTGAAATCCATTGAGATTTCATCCCATTTCTACTTAGGAATGTCTAAAGAATGAAACATACCACTGATAACATGGTTCTTATCCTTAACCTAATGGAAAACGAAACACTTCAACAAAAACTCCACCACCACTCATTTCACCTAGGCCACCAAAAATAAATCTCAATACATGTTACATATTGGATACTCCCATGTGTACTTATAAATCTATGTTATGAAATATACAATGAATTATCTCACACATCACTTCTATAAATAGAAATTTCCCATGAAATAAGATCAGCCTATGACTATCCTTCGACTGTTCCTCTGGAGAATCACCATGGCAACACAATCTCACATTAACTCTACCTATGAGTCTCCCAACTAAGAATCGTACACTTTTTGTATCAGAGAATTATACACCCTCACGTGAAATATTCAACCTCTACCATCATCCACCCTTTCATCTAAGTGCAAGGCTTAAAACTTTTACATTCCTTTTCAACCATCCTTGAATTCCTGAACAACATCTTTCAATAAATTTATGCTCAAAACATTGACCACAACATTCCATTTTCTTAAGGAATAGGTGATCTAAAAATCAAAATTTCAAAGAAAATCCATAAAACATTGATGTCAAAAAATATAGGTCATGTTATGAAAAGATATACCTCAAAATATTGTGATCCATGAAGACCACAAAGTGCTCCCCAATGTGGTAATTCTACCACAGCTTCAATACAAACACAACCACTGATAGATATAGACCATGGGTAAAATAGTTATAATAATGGAAAAAAACTTCCTAGACCCATAAAATAAAACTCCCCTTCACTAAATCAACACACATCCCAATCCCTGATGGTTTGCATCCCAAAACGCTTCCAACATGACACCATCCTCAGGATACTAAAGAACTAGAGCACTAAAAAACATCCCCTAATGCTAACTGAATACTTCCTACAACTGATCAGTGTAGAAAACAACTTGGTACTTTTTATTCAATACATTTAACATGGTAGAAAATTGAGAGAAATAAATAAATAACCAATGATAATAGCTTATAAGACCAAGGAATCTATGAACTTATTCCATGTTCTCAGGTTCTACCTAAGAAACAACCACCTAAACATTTAATTGTTCCAATTACACAACATGATGAGACACCATGTGCCCAAGGAAATACACCTCTCATGTCCAAAACCTATAATTGGACATCTTTCCATAGAGCTGGTGGCGTCAAAGAACCTACAAGACATATATGAGATGATCAACATCCTCCTCCTTTGATTTCAAGTAGATAAATATGTTATTAATGAAAACGACTATGAAATGGTCCATGAATTCACAGAACATAGTGTTTATGAGTCATGTGTACACATCTGGTGCATTTGTGACACCAAACAGAATGACTAAAAACTTAAATATCCCATACCTACATTTTAAGGTAGTCTTCAGGATATCACCCTCTATATCCATCAACCAATGATATCCAAACCACATACCAATCTTAGAAAACCAAAATTCTCCTCTCATATAGTCAAAAATATCCTCAAATAATAGAAGAGGTTAATGGGTCTTAATTATTTTAATGTCCCTACCTGAATGCCAATAAAACGGTGCTCCGAGTTGGCTGGTTACGAAGCCTCAAGCACGCCTCCCTATATGACATAGGCTTTCAACTAGCAACAAGGGCCTAGGGTGTGAAAGTGGGAGACTATGCCATTATATCAAAGTAAGAAAATAGTGGAAATGTATTTTTATAATACACAATATAATAAACATAGTGAAGAATAAATAAATAAAATGAAATTGAACATGCTGTAATAATAGAGGAAAATGATATAAAATACCGAAAACTATGTCATACACACAACACTGGTACCCAACTGGGCTGAACATACAAATATAAGATTACAAAAGAAATTGAAGTTAATTCATAGGGTTCTAATACAAACTCTGATCTATACTATGTACCAGGTCTCTAGACACTGTTAAACTGCACCCGCCTGATCAGAAGAATCCACACGAGAAGATCTGCTTAAACATGCTGCTCTAGGCCTCAACCCTATCCCCATGCAACTATGATCAACCTTAAAAGTAAACATAAGATCTATACATACACTGAGTTACACGTGAATGGGTGAGAAATAATCTCAGTATCCCACCCAAAGGACGAACCTATAAACACACTACTGTAAGTGTATGAAAAATCAAGGTGCTCAACCTAGCCGAGACACAATTGAAAATATAATAAATCCAATAAACATGAAACCACAATGAAACCAAAGGTTCACAATCCTAGTCAACAGGGCAAGGTACACCATGTATGTCCATATCTATATACGTATACAATTATAGTACCACATATATACAGATATATATATAAATATGAATTTTAATGAGTAAGTGAATGAAATAATATAAAACCAATAGTAGCTGATCCTTGGGTGCTAATCCTGATCGTAAGGACATATTATGAAAGCTAATTGAGACATATTTCATACCACTCAATTCATGTATCATTATGTCAATATCTGGGTCCATAATCTCGATCTACATATACCTGCTTTGGAGAAAATCAGACATATCTCTGAGGAAGATTTGTCACCACAAGGTGATACTCGTCCCACACCTCGGTTCACCCATAATCACATCTAGTCACTATAAATAAGAAATATAGGAAATTAAATTTAGATATCCTATAAATGGTCACTGAGATAGATTTTATGCTTCTCATTCCATGTAAATCTATTCCAATATTTGATCCCTAAGTCTCTTCCCAAAGGCAGTCACAACATTAAAAACGTATATAATCCATAAGGTTCTAACCCTTAGGTGATCTAAAATGAGAAATCATTGATGAGATACCAGTCCCACCCCTAGAGTATCTAATAAGGTAGAGCATAATCATCTATTCCATCCAGAAGAGCTTAATCATTTCAAGTGTCCAATGATATGATACTTCCTTCCCAACATCACTATCAAGTAACTAATTAGGGAGATCATACCCATCCATATCACAAGCCATAGGTTGAGGAGAGCGTAATCATCCTCTGTAGAACAGAATTCATGGAGAGCTTAATCATCCACTAATAACCCTAGGTTGAGAAGAGAATAATCAACCTCATTTAACCCATGACCCAAGGAGAGCTTAATCATCCTCATCACTTAGGAGAGAAAAATAATCCATGAGTATTCATACTAGGTAAACTATGATCGTATATCGTATTCTTAGGATCAACATCCAGATACAAGGAAACACTTGTTGAGTGAAATATGTCTCTAACTGGTTAGTGGGATTGTTATTAGTTTTCCAAATAAATGTGTTCATAACATATGGAAAATAAATTTTATATCTTACCAGTTTTTTAAGGCTAAGGAATGATATTTCTCCAAGTATAAAATATAGTAAAAACTATGATCTGGGGAACAATATCTAAAAAATAGATCTATGATTTTGTTGAATCTAGTCTTAACACACATATTAAAAAAGTATTGAAAATTAAAAGGTGAAACAATTCATGACAGAATTGTTATTGGAATATACTCCTTCTTATAGATCATGCATGGGAATTGAAAGAGAATATAGAAATTTAAAATAATTTCACAAAATTAAGTTATAGGAATTCAACTCATGTTCCATGATACAAATTAATGTTACACAGTGATCATTTCTTGATGAGATATTTTGACAAAGGGATTATATTACACAGTGATCATTTGTATGTAAATGTTGCCGTTGAGACATTAAGTTATTCCTCTTGGGTACCTTGACCCATTTCTAGATAGTAATCTTCGTCTTTAGGTAAAACTACATAATACCAATGAGAAATAATCCTAGAGGGCCACATACTAAGTATTTACATTTATCTCAATTAAATTATATTTTAATGTAATTAGTGGAATGCATATTATTCTCAAGACGAATGAATAATTTTATTCACGTTTTATTGATCATATAAATTAAATAAATAACTATTCTCCTCATTTTGAATAAACTATATTTATTTATTTTGTTGAATAATTAATAAATATATATTTACTAGTTTGTGAATAACTTATTTATTTAAGAGAATAAAATATTTTATTCAGCT
>CAUJRU010003147.1:0-55401 GCA_963277665.1 Viscum album
AAAATTTATTAATATAGGAACTAATGTATAAGTAATGATCAATGTTGAACAATAGATAAAAATGTGCATAGACACCATGAATATATTTTTAGAGGAATGTTCATGAATATGATATTTTAATGTGATATAAAAACTTAAAATTAAAAAAAACTATTTGAAAATGATTATTTAAAATTAACTAAAGCTATCAAAGAGAACTACATTAATCTATGGAGACAATAAGGAGATATGAATGCTTAAAAGATATGATGTCTATTTATGTGCATGTAATGTCAATTATTAAATTTCCACATCTAAATATTTATTTATTAAATTATCACCAACTCTAATTTTAATAAAAAAACTATCAAGTCTCATCCTTTTATATTAGAAAGTATTTTAATTTTCACAAAAAATCATCCTTCATTTATTTATCTGGTTTGATAAATAATTTTTGTGTCACTTTATCATTGTATCACTTGGTAAAATGCAATGAATCATTTCTCAAAAAGTATAAGTATCTATTTATTCCAATGTCCTTGACATGATATCACTTATTAGGTATAAATCATGCTTGTTTTAAGGTAAATTCACAAAAAATAGAAATTTCTCAATTAAGATATTTATTTATTCTTAATTCAATTGCATGCGATTTATGTTTCTCTCACGCACACAATCGACTTGCAGAAAAATAATTGTTTTGATGATATACTTCCCATGATTATGTATTAGGTATCCATTGAACAAGCATCAAAGCATGTGTGCGCAACCAAAATGGAAATTAGTTCAAAACATAGATATAATAAAATAATTAAACATCCAAGAAATATGAAATTATTATTAATAAAACTATGAAAAGAAAATGAGGCATAAAATTACTGTCACATTCATCACAACTTCAACACCAAACAATTATCCTGATATCATGACAACATGACATAAATTTTCACTGAAAGCTACCGTTAATGATAAAAAAATAATAACCATTTCCCCACGATCCCTGAGATGCCAATGAAAACCATGCCATGAATTGAAAAAAAGAATTAAAAACATCACCGACCACTATGGCGTGCAAATAGAGGCTATGTGGGGTTTCTGTAGAGAAAATGAGAGTGTGACCTGCTGTAGGTGATGAAGATGATGATGATGCATATAGTGAAATATTCCCTCTTGGCCCGGTGAAGTGAAATTATAAGGCCCCAGCCTTAAACCTTACTTAATCTCGAGTTATTACAAGATTACACATTGAGGATCTTTTCGGGTTTAGAGTTTTAGAGAGTTAGATCATAAAACTTGCATTACATTCCATATAAAAACAAAGTGGTTACATAAAGATAGTATTCTTCTTTCCCATCAATGGAAACATATTTAAAATAAAACACGGATTCTTTCTTGACACTTCCTTAACACTATCATCATATCATGTACCTTTCCCTTGACCTGTGAAAAACATTTCAAAAAAACTTGGGATGAGCATAAAAAGCCTAGTAAGGGATATTAAAATATGGAAAGGAAACATGGGTATATATATACATAAGAATGAAATCATACTTTACCCATAAAACATAATCACTTTAACATACCTCATCAAATCATGAATAAATCATAGAAATCATAAGACATAAAGGTAACTTGAGGCATTCATAACATCATTACGTAGGGAGTAACCCTCTTGGTTACGTTTGGAATACCCATCACAGTATATTCCCTAAATCTCTTCGGAGAAACCTTAACGTTTCACTCCTTCGCGTTACCCAATGCATTGGAGAGATATATCGGGCTCACCTGCCCTTAGTTTATCACGGAACCACCCGTCTTCATAATAATTCCCAAGAACCTCAACATAATCGTATCACATAAAACATGCATAAAGGAAAGATAACATTTCCACCTTTAAATCACAAGATATCAATACAACACATTGATATAAAAACATTATGAAAACCATTTTCAATACCAAAATAAAAGAAAATTAAAACATGGTATTTATTTTTCTTTTAAAAAGAAGGTATGGCTTGTAGAGGAAGCCGAAACTCAAATAACAGTCACGGCGGTGGAGAAGTCGTTGTCACCGCATACGTAGGACGAAAACATTCTCTTTTGTCATTTAGTAAAACGCTTCATATAAAAAAAATTCTTTTTGGATAAACGTAAAAGTCAAAGGGGTTTATACACCGTATAAAAGAAGGTTGTGTATAAAAAAAAATATGCCTCAATGAAAGGAGATTAAGATGAAGTCCCATACCTCGAGTCCAACTTGACTCGATTGTTCTTTAATGTCCTGAATAATAAACTTGAGTTAATTTATACTTCTTTAAGAACCTTTTTCAAGTTCATTATTCCTTTTATATCACTTATTGCCATGTCATGAACACTATGTAATTATTTAAGTTAATAACGGTCGTTTTAACGATCATTGGTACTTGAGTCAAAAATAAACCCTTTATAATTACACGTTGTTAATGTTTCCATTATATCCAGAATTATAATCATTATGTATATATCATATATATCCAGTATATACATGCATTTATAATATTACATAATCATTTAGAGGTAAGAAATGAAATGCACCGTTCATGGAGACGGTAAGCCGTACGTACGCATGAACGCTACTTTCATTTCTATTTCATATTTTATAGAATGGAATCATAATGATATAAAGGTATATTATAATTCCAGTATAATATCATATATAATATCATTGTTCCATCATTTATACATCCCACATATGGTATTTAACGAATCAAATCACTTTGAGGGGGCAGTAGTCCACACTTCCTTAAATGAAGATATCGCGTTACCCATAATAGAAACCATAAAGGTATGACCAAAAATAAAAAAACAGAAGCTTAAGGAAATCATAAACATATTATATATCATATATAAATATAGTGACATCATAATGGGCACCTTTGAAGGTTTTAAAAATTTTTTGAACAATCATTGTTTCGGGAGGCATAAATTCACCATCCACGGAAACAGTATGTTCGTTAACCATTAGATGTAGGTGTGTGTAAGTGTAGCTCGAATCCATATTATAATAACATCCTTGTATATTGAGGATACTGGAGTTGTTACAAAAGAAAAGAATAAAAAGAGTTTAGGGGGTTGAAGAAGCAAAATAAAACAAAAGGACTCAAAAGAAGACATTACCTTAAAATCGGGTAACTCCCTTTGGTTTGAGATCAAAGGCTTCCTTGGGAAGACATCTGCCCAAAGTGAGGCTTCAAGGACTAAGAGAGGGAAGTGGAGAGACAAAATGGGTAGGGTTTGGCCGAGCCAAAGGCTTTGGGAGTGTGGGTAAGGAGGTAGAGGTGGGGGCGTTTTATAAGTGGAGAGGAGGGGCACTCTTGGAGAGTAAAGATAAGTTACTTTATTTTAAAATAAGTTTCAGATTCAAAAGGTCCCACATTGATATAATTCTAGGATAAGGTGATAAGGGTTCGAAATCCACTCATACCATTGGTTTTGTCCATGTTTTGGTTTTATATTTTACATTATCTTTCCATTTTATTTAAATCGTTAAATAATGAGGTCATCGCTGCATCATCATGATGTCATAAATAATTTAATTTATTTAATGTCTAAAAATTATAAAAAAATACTATGATGTAGGAAATATTTTTATCTTTCCAATGAATATTTATAATAAAAAAATCTGACTTGTATAACCCCATGTAAAAATTGTTTTAGTAAAACATCTCATGATTGTGTCATTTTTACTTTTACATTAAATAAAACATTATTTATGTCATTTCCCAACCAAAGTGGCTCCATGGGGTCCCCAAGTTGACCCATGGATTGTATTGGTCGGCCATGACACATCCAATGAGGGTAGGACATGTTTCAAGCTCATCTCATACTATTAAAACATTATTTTTACCTTAAACTACACTAATTACCACTAATCGCGATTAAGAACTTAATAAGTTACTATTCACCAAAAAATTATTTTAATCCCATTGAACCAAATTTTACTTCTTAATGACAACCATGTATGTCGGATTTTTGAAATTCAAAACACAACGATGGAAAAATTTCATTTAAACGGAAAAATCAGTTTTTATAAGTACCACTTAGTGGTTTCACTATTCATCAAAAATTGAAGTTTTTCAGAAAATTACCAAAAATTCACCCTAAGCTATATTTGATATTCCGAATTCAAAAATGAAGTCTATTTTAAAAAATTCAAAACATATAAGTCACATTAACTAATTTAATAATTAATTCCCGCTGTCATGACAAATAGCGTGTTTTTATGAAACAATAAGTATCAAAAGATTGACACTAGTTTAAGTCCAATTTCAAAGTGAAATTGATTCCAATGACCACCATTTGATAAAATGGTAAAAATATATTCTAATTTCACTTCAAAACCAATTCAAAAGATAATCTAATCATATAAATAAATTATACTAAAAAGAGGTTTTGAATTAAAATACAACATTTTTCACTATTCATTAAAAAATGAACTTTATCGGAAAAATACAAAAAATTCACACAAAGTAAATTTTGATGTCCCAATCATAAATAATAATTTTATTTTGACAAAAATAGCATATAAAATTGTCAAAAGATATATTTAAAAAGGGTTTGCCATCAAAAGGCAGTAAAACAATCTTTTAAGAATATTAGTGTATTCCATGCATAAGATTGTATTTATTTTCATTTTAAGACTCTAAAACACTATCTTAATCATTAATATACATAGATAAAAATATCTATTATTCATTACTTACTTGGGATGTTACATCCTTCCCCCTTTAGAAAATTTCTTCCCCACAATTTATTTACTTATCGAATAAATTGGGGTACTTATCTCTCATTGCATTTTCAGATTCCCATGTTGCCTCTTCCATCATGTGGTTTTTACAGAAAACCTTTAACTGCTTAATCAACTTATTCCGTAACACTTTCTCCCTGTGGTCAAGAATCTGGACCGGTTGTTCCTCATAAGATAGGTTCTCTTCTAGCTGAACTACCTCTTGACTCAAAACATGAGATGGATCTGGCATATACTTTCTCAACATCAAAACGTGAAAAAAATTGTGTACCTGAGATAAACTCGGAGGTAAAGCCACCCAGTATGCAACTAATCCAACTATCTCCAGAATTTCATATGGTCCAATGAACCTTGGACTCAGCTTTCCTTTCTTACCAAATCTCATCACACTTTTCCATGGTGAGACTTTGAGAAAAACATGATCACCTACCTCAAAAGATAAATCCTTCCTCCTATTGTCTGTATATCTCTTCTGCCTAATCTGAGCTGTTCTCATGTGTTTCTGTATCAGCTGAACTTTTTCTGCAATCTCTTTTACCAATTCTGGTCCCATCAACTTCCTTTCACCCACTTCATCCCAGAAAGCTGGAGTTTGACACCACTTCCCATATAATGCCTGAAATGGTGCCATCTGTATACTGGAATGAAAACTGTTATTATATGAAAATTCAACCAAAGAAAGATGTTGGTCCCAAATTCCCTGATAATCCATAGAGAAAGAACGTAGCATATCCTCCAATGTCTGAATTGTTCGTTCTGACCACCCATCTGATTGAGGATGAAAAGCTGTACTAAAATTTAATTCAGTACCCAACAACTTCTGAAGGCATTTCCAAAAGTTAGAAGTGAACCTGGGATCACGATCAGATACAATGGAGAGAGGAACTCCATGTAACCTGACTATCTCTTTAAGATACAAACAGGAAAGTTGATCTAGGGAAAAAGTATCTCGTATAGCAAGGAAATGAGAAGATTTAGTCAAGCGATCAACAACAACCCAGATTGCATTATTACCTCGAGATGTCTTCGGTAATCCCACAACAAAGTCCATGGATATATTCTCCCATTTCCACTATGGCACTGGTAAAGGCTGAAGCATCCCTTTCGGTAACTGCCGCTCTGCTTTAACCTGATGACAAGTCAAACACTTCATAGTAAAATCAGCAATATCTCTTTTCATTCCATCCCACCAGTAATACTCCCACAGATCTCTATACATCTTAGTACTGCCAGGATGAACTGAAAACGGAGAACTATGAGCTTCACATAACAACTCTCTCTTCAACTGTGAATCACAAGGCACACACAATCTCTTCCCAAATCTCAAAATGCAATCATTATCAATTTTGAATTTAGGCAACTTACCTTTCTGAACCAGCTCTACCTTTTTCTACAACTCACTATCTTGCTTCTATGCTTTCATGATTCTATCTGATAGAGATGACCTCACTGATACCTACAACAAAACAGAAGAACTTCCTGCACCAACAACTTCTATGCCAAATTTCATCAAATCCGTAACCAAAGGATCACATTCCAAACGCAACATTGCTAATGAAGCATTACTTTTTTGACTCAAAGCATCAGCCACTTTATTTGCTTTTCCCGGATGGTAATGAATTGTACAATCATAATACTTGATTAATTCTAGCCATCTCCTTTGTCTCATGTTCAATTATTTCTGAGTGAATATATACTTTAAACTTTTGTGATCGGTATATATTTCACACTTTACTCCATACAAATGATGCCTCCAAATTTTTAAAGCGAAAACAACAACAGCTAATTCCAAATCAGGTGTAGGGTAATTTACCTCATGGGTTTTCAACTGTCATGAAGCATAAGCAATTACCTGATCATTCTGCATTAGGACGCAACCAAGTCCTTTCAATGAAGCATCACAGTATATAACAAACTCACCTTTCCTGGAAGGTAGTGCCAAAACTGGAGCATTCACCAATTTTCTTTTCAATTCCTGAAAACAATCATCACATTCTTTTATCCAAATAAAATTAACACCCTTCCGAGTTAGCTTAGTCATTGGACTAGATAACCGTGAAAAATTTCTAACAAACCTTCGGTAATAGCCTGCCAAACCAAGGAAGCTACGAATCTCAGTTACATTTGTGGGTCTTGGCCAGTCTTCCACAACTTTTGTTTCTGCAGGATAAACAGTTATCCCATCTTTAGAAATAACGTGACCAAGGAAATAAATTTGTTGCAACCAAAACTCACACTTTCTGAATTTCCCATACAATTTATTTTCTTTTAAGGTTTTCAAGATAACCCTTAAATGTCTTTCATGCTCTTCTTTACTTTTAGAAAACACCAAAATATCATCAATAAAAAACACCGCAAACTTATCCAAGAACTCATGGAAAATTCTATTCATTAAGTCCATGAATACATCAGGTGCATTGGTTAGCCCAAAAGGCATTACTACAAATTCATAGTGGCCATATCTTGTACGGAACACGGTCTTCGGAACATCTTCTTCCTTTACCTTCAGCTGATGGTACCTCGATCTTAAGTCAATATTTGAAAAATAATGAGCTCCCTGGAGCTGATCAAACAAATCATCGATATGAGGCAAAGGATATTTGTTTTTAACAGTGATATTATTCAAGGCTCTATAATCAATGCAAAGTCTCATTGAACCATCTTTCTTTTTAACAAACAAGACAGGAGCACCCCATGGTGATGTGCTAGGTCGAATGAAACCTTTCTCTAATAAATCTTGCAATTGCTCCTTCAACTCTAAAAGTTCAATTTGAGCCATTCGATAAGGGGGTTTTGAAATTGGCTTAGCATCAGGAACTAAGTCAACAGTAAATTCAACTTCTCGATCTGGTATTATTCCAGGAAACTCATCAGGAAAAACATCAGGATACTCATTTACCACTAGCACATAATTAATCTGAACAGTTCCTTTATTTTCAACGATGTGTGCAAGGTAACATTCATTTCCATATTTTACAAGTTTCTCAGCCTCTTGATAAGTTATCAACAATAAGGGTTCATTCTTGTACACAAACTTAAAGTCTTTATGAAAAGAAACTTCTTTAGCTCTATAGTCAATCTTATCATGGTAAATAGAGAGCCAATCCATACCCGAGATAACATCAAACTCTACTAGAGGTAGAACAATAAGTTTTGCAAGTAGGTTCTTTCCACAGATAAGGATAGGAAGATTCTTATAAATTCTTTTTGCCTCAACATTCCCCCCAGGTGTTTTTTACCAAGAGTTCAGGAGTCATTTCTTGAGATGGTATTCCCATTTTACTAGAAAAGGTTTCAGAGATGAAAGAATGTGTAGACCCTGAATCAAACAACACACTGGCATAATCTGAAAAAACAAACAAAGTACCTGATACAACTTCATTTGATGGCCCGACATCTGCTGAAGTAGTTGCAAAGGATTTCACCACCCCTTTCTGCTTGTAGTCTAACTGCTTCCCATCACTCAATCTCTTTGTCAGACACTCATTTGCATAGTGACCCATCTCATTGCACTTAAAACATTTCACTAACTGTAAATCAAATTTGGTCTTACCTTCACCTTGATCCTTTTTTAGTGCAATCACGAGCCTTATGTTCCATCTTACCACATCGGTAGCACTTTACAGAATTCAGAAGACATTCCCCAGCATGCCTTTTGCCACATTTATCACAAACTGGAAGCTTTGTTTTCTTACCATCAGCCTTTTTTGAAGAATTCTTACCTTTCTCCTGCCACCTCGGTCTCTTCTTATGTTGGTTGTTATAGAACACTTGATCATCGGAAAACTCCATTTCCACCTTCTCAGCACATCGTACAGGCTTTTCATAACTTTTAAACTCACGAGAAGCTAATGCCCTTTGATATTTTGGCTTTAATACTGAGTAAAAATGATTGATTTTACTATCAAGGTCTCGGATAAAATTTGGAGCATACCTTTCCAATCGACTGAAACTTTCTTCATAGGTAGCCACTGAGTCTTCCTCTTGCCTCAATTACAAGAATTGTTTTTCCATCCTCAGTCGAAAAGCCTTAGGAAAATACTTCTCAAGAAACATACCTTTGAATTCATCCCAGTCGAGAGCATCAATCTCATCGGCGTCCCTGATATTTTTAATCATAGACCACCACTGATCTGCCTCACCCTCCAAACGGTAAATAGCAAGACTAACCTTTTGATTGTCTGAACACCCCATGACATCAAAAATCTTCTCGAGTGCTTTAATCCACCTTTCAGCTAGCACTGGGTCAGATGATCCTCTGAATGATGGGGGATGTTGCCTCATGAAATGTTCCACCACTGACATGTTCCTCTGCGGTTGATCTGGCTGATCTCGTGTATGGATACCACCACCATTTATCGCTTGAGTCAACTATGCCATTACTGCAACAAACTGTTCAGTTCCAATTCCGACCATCTCAGGATGCTGATTCGGAAGGTTATTTCCTTTTGTATACCTTCCTAGCACTGCTTCCCTGTTTCCTCTTCAGAAAACCATTCTGAACAAACATGTCTTAGATGAAGCAACATGGTAATCTTAAAATGCTATATCAATTCAATTTGACCATAAAAAAATATTTTTGGATAATCATTTAATAGAATTCTAACTGCTAAAGTTATCTAAACCGACCTCTTATACCAACTCTAAGGCCCCAGCCTTAAACCTTACTTAATCTTGAGTTATTACAAGATCACACATTGAGGATCTTTTCGGGTTTAGAGTTTTAGAAAATTATATCATAAAACATTCATTACATTCCACATAAAAAAAGTGGTTACATAAAGATAGTATTCTTCTTTTACATCAATGGAAACATATTTAAAATAAAACATGGATTCTTTCTTGACACTTCCTTGACACTATCATCATATCATGTACATTTCCCTTGACCTGTGAAAAACATTTCAAAAAAACTTGGGATGAGCATAAAATGCTCAGTAAGGGATATAAAAATATGGAAAGGAAACATGGGTACATATATACATAAGAATGAAATCATACTTTACCCATAAAACATAATCACTTTAACATACCTCATCAAATCATGACTAAATCATAGAAATCATAAGACATAAAGGTAACTTGAGGCATTCATAACATCCTTATGTAGGGAGTAACTGACAAGGCTTATAATTTACACATTTGTTTAATGCATTTCTACTATTTTAAACATCCCAAGATATCATTTTGATCTTATATGTTACAATTTTGGATTTAAGAAGTATTTTAAGTTTAAATGCAAAAATTACCAAATTCTGCATTTTGGACAGATTTTCACTACAGGGGTATTTTGGTCATTTACAAAAAAATATAAATCAAACATTTATGATTATAATTTTTTTAGAATCCTAATTTAATTTCCTTCAACTTTTTATTCTGTACTAGGATCGGATTCGACCATCTTGAGGTCCAAACAATTCAATGAAGTTGAAGATTATTCAGGAACACCAAGGAAGCTTCCTAGAAATTTCATCCAGAAAAAAGAAGGTTCAGTAAAATATCCATAACTCGCACAAAACGACTTGAATAGAGCTTAAATTTTGTGGCTAGACGGATAATCATATTTGGAACAAGTTTTATTAGGTAGGCCACGTCTTAAATGACCGTTTTCAGGGACATTAATTCAGTACAAAACGGTGTTTTGCGGTTTGATGATTCTGACTGGACAGAATAAGTTGTCAGAGTAAATTGGCCATAAAGCATTCATAACTTGTCCAAATGCTCTGAAATGTTGAGGGTTAACGGCCAAGACATTTTGAAAAAACATTTATGAAGGGTGGAACGCGTTCGGATGTCAGTTATGGGTCCGAAAACGTGCCAACTCTTTGAGGACAGAATCTGCCTATAAAAGGAGGGGAGCTCCTCCTCTCCAAGGCATTCCAATTCCTTCCCAACAACATCCGGGGCACCAAGGAGAGGAAGAAAAAGGGCCATTTAGGATTTATATTTCTTTATTAACCTTTTTATTTTAGTTTTCATTTTTTATGTAATTCATTCATAATAATTTTATTAAAGTGTTTCTCATTTCTTCTTCCACCCCTTTTCACTTATAACTTTAATTTTTCTTATATCTCTTCCATCTTTCCATTGTGATCTCTTTGCACTTCACCATGGAAAGTGACTAACTTGAGGCTTGGAAATAGGGGAGGATTCATGACGTTATTCATTATTGCACTTCAAATTAAACAAAATGTTTTAAATCTATTTGTGGTGGAGGTGAGAATATTGCACGGGTGTGGCGGTCGTCCACTACGACATTATTTTCAATTCCATTTCCTTTCATTGATTAATCATTTACCTCCATTATCTTAGGAAAAAACATCATACGATGGAGTTGGGGTTTCCATAAGGTTTGAAACGGCATACGGTAGAGTCGGGTCTTGTAGGGATAATATTCTCGGTTGAGGTGTTACTCTACTGGATTACTGGAGGAGGTGTGGTTTGGTGTGCCGAAGGCATGTTAAAATCACACACATAATAAATCAATGGGATGTAATTCATTAATGAGGTTTCACTAAATGAATTATCAAATCGAATTTAAATAATCAACAAATAATTAATGGACTCGTGTTATCCAAACCTAGGGCCAAGACCTTTCTTTTATAATTTCATTCTGTAATAATTTGCATTTAGATTTCAATATTGCGTTGCGTAATTTAAATTTCAAATTTTCTAAAACTATAAATATATATATATTAATAAATAATATAAAAAAAAGAAATAAAAATTAGATTAAGTGAATTAGTATAAGTGATTTAACTGACTGTAACGCTCCTCAAGTGAGACGACCCTGGTCAGCCTCTGTGCTGCATTAGGAAAATAAATTACTTTTGCCACGCCCTACGACAGGCGTGCGTCAAAAATGGCGCCGTTGCTGGGGAGCTAAGTAGTTAATTCAATCACTTTTTTCTAAATTCACAGTTTTTTTAATATTTTTAATTTTTTTAAAAACAAATCATAAAAAAACCATTTCCCATAATGTCTTCAATCTCAAATTCAAATGCATGGAACAATTACTCACAGGTGCCAGAAGAAGAAACTGACTACACTGAGAAATCCCTCCAACGAAGGGCGGATGCTCTAATGATAAGGCTCAAACAAAAGGAAAAAGGATTAGCAACATGGATCTCACTAGAATATTTGATGACCTTGGCCGATGAACTCCAAACAGACATTCAAATATTCAAGGACAACAAGGATGTGCCACTGGTCTTCCCAAATTTCATTGAAGACATCCATGATGTTGAAGACAAATTCAAGGTGGAGGAGTCTGAATATCTATCTTCATCTATTAAAGATAAACTTCAAGTGGAATTTTCAATTGAAGAAGATATTCAAGCCAAACTGACTCAGGGATATGATACAATCTTGAACCCAAACTCTTTTAAATTTATTGAATCTTATTTGAGTATAACTCCCAACTTTTTTGAATTTTCAGAATTGTGTGAATCATATTATTCCTTGGAGGATGATGTGGAAAAAGAAGATGCACCTGTTGAGGAACACCTAGAGCTCCCTGAAGTCATTGAACATCTAATGGAGGAGCCCCATCATGCAGAGATTCTAGTGGCTTTTCTTGATGAACCAGAGACACATGCTGCTTCACATCTGAAGAAACCACTGGAAATAGAAGAAGATGTTGCAAAAGAAGCAACGAAGAAGGAAGAGGATCCATACTTCATCCTACCCCCGCCATGAAAGCTATACCCCATTGCAAAGGGGGTTGATCTGGTGTACTCTATACATGGAATCCTCCTCAACAAGGAAAATTAAGCACAAGCTGGGAAAAGCCACATGTGGTGGTTCAAATCAAAGAAGCTACATCCACCATCAGACTTTGGATAACAGCTGGTACTGCCCACTGGAGGTAGTAAAAATTCAGGGCCCACTTGGGGGAGCGTACCAAGACTTATCCCTTGCTTTATAGGAATTTAGATTTCAATGTCATTTCTTAGAAGTAGTTTAGCATTCATCCCTTTCCTCCTTATCATTTTGAGCTTTAATGACATGATACTTGTTATTAATTTTGAAATTTTCTTTTGTAGGATCATGATGTAAGAAGGAAGCCCCAAAAATTTGTTAAAGGGGACTGAATCTTTATTTCAAAAGGGAGTTCATTTTTAAATTTTAAATTTTAAACTCATTAATTTTTTTTTCCAAAACATGTTTTACGATTTAATGATAAGAATTGCATACCCTCACTTGAATTAATGTTTTACTCAACTTATCTAGGAGACATGAGTTTCTTAGGAATCTTGTGATGCCATGTTTTAGATTTAAATGTTAATGAGATTGAATGATTAAAATGGATAATTAAATTATTAAAGTGAAGCAAGGATATTGAAATAAGGACTCATGATTTAAGGGAATTAATTGATTCATGTAAATGAAATTTCCCTTCCATTTTACATTCTTTAAATTTCTGAAATTCATGTGAATTAATTTGTTATTATTAATCATGCCATGAGTGATTGTCCAATATCATATTCTCATTCCTGAGAGGATTTCTAGACCAAATGTTTCCTATTTTATCTTGAGCATATTTCTTGAGTGATCTTGGGATGTGCCACCTGCTAGAACTTGTATTGAAACTTGTCAAAGCTATGACTGTACAAAACCACATTTAAAATGATTGAGGCATCTCTTTGGCTAGCCACATTTTATCCTAAGACCCACCTTTACATTAATCCTTCGTAAGCCTTTAGATGCCATGAATTGCCTTATAGGTTTAAGCCACATTACAATCCAATTTTTCCTTACCTACCCGCACTTTTAGTATTTTTGCATGGTTATTTCAAGTATGAGTGTGGGGGAAGGGCCTTTTGTGTGCGTTCCTTGGGATATGTATCAATTTTGGGTGGTGTAATGTGTGCGTCATCATTTTGGGCAATGTATTATTAGAAAATTGGGCATGAGTCATCATTTCATTATGCTTCTTTCATTTCATCCGGTTCTCCATAAAAAAAAGAAAAAAAAGGAAAAAAAATCAAAATAAAGCTGTGCCTTTCTGGAGCTTTACAAAAAAAAAAGCAAAATAAAGCTGTGCCTTTCTAGTGCTTTACAAAAAAAAACAGGGAGAACTTGGATGATATCATTCTTTGTAATCATTTATTGACTCATGACCCATGTCATTGAAAGGGGAGTGGTGTTGTGATTTACATTTCAAGGGGATTTGAGTGAGGTTCATCTTGTGTTTTCACTTGATTAATCATGCATTGTACTTAAGAGTCAAACCTCCTACTTATGGCTTTAAATTATTTCAATAATTTACCCACCAACCCTCAGCCACAGAGTCATTTGAACCTTTATTGAAAGTCCTCATGATTTTATGTGTGTTTTGTCTTTACAAAGTGGAGAAAGTAGTTACTTTACAAGCCTATGGGTAAGGAGCATGTTCTCATGATATGAGCATAACTCCACTATTAATTGTATCATGAGTGATGAGAGAAAAGATTCAAAAGTGAGGTAGGTCATGATTTGGCATGTTTAATAATTATAAATTGAGAAGCTTGAAAGAATTAAAAGAGAAGCTTCATTATTTTTCAAAGGGGAAAAGTCAAATGCATGAATTGATTGTTTCTTTGAAAAAGGGGAAATTAAATTGTTATTTTTTGTGGAACTGGAAAATTTGATTGGAAATTGATAATCATTTGATTTTATTCCATTTGAAATTTAAATATTGGTGACATTGGTGCCCTTTGAATTCCATGTTGAGATTTTATGCTTGAGGACAAGCATAGTTTAAGTGTGGGGGAATTGACAAGGCTTATAATTTACACATTTGTTTAATGAATTTCTATTGTTTTAAACATCCCAAGATAACATTTTGAGCTTATATGTTACAATTTTGGATTTAAGAAGTATTTTAAGTTTAAATGCAAAAATGACCAAATTCTGCATTTTGGACAGATTTTCACTACAGGGGTATTTTGGTCATTTACAAAAAAATATAAATCAAAATTTTATGATTATAATTTTTTTAGAATCCTAATTTAATTTCCTTCAACTTTGTCTTCTGTCCCAGGATCGGATTCGACCATCTTGAGGTCCAAACAATTCAATGAAGTTGAAGATTATTCAGGAACACCAAGGAAGCTTCCTAGAAATTTCATCCAGAAAAAAGAAGGTTCAGTGAAATATCCATAACTCGCACAAAACGACTTTACTGGAGCTGAAATATTGTGGCTAGATGGATAACAATATTTGAAACAAGTGTTATTAAGTAGGACACGCCTTAAATGGCCGTTTTCAGGGACATTAATTCAGTACAAAATGGTGTTTTGCGGTTTGATGATTCTGACTGGACAGAATAAATTGTCAGAGTAAATTGGCCATAACTCATTCATAAATTGTCCAAATTCTCTGAACGTTTGAGGGTGAACGGCCAAGATATTTTGAAAAAACATTTATGAAGGGTGGAACGCGTTCGGATGTCAGTTATGGGTCCGAAAACGTGACAACTCTTTGAGGACAGAATCTGCCTATAAAAGGAGGGGAGCTCCTCCTCTCCAAGGCATTCCAATTCCTTCCCAACAACATCCGGGGAACCAAGGAGAGGAGGAAAAAGGTCCATTTAAGATTTATATTTCTTTATTAACCTTTTTATTTTAGTTTTCATTTCTTATGCAATTCATTCATAATAATTTTATTAAAGTGTTTCTCATTTCTTCTTCCACCCCTTTTCACTTATAACTTTAATTTTTCTTATATATCTTCCATCTTTCCATTGTGATCTCTTTGCACTTCACCATGGCAAGTGACTAACTTGAGGCTTGGAAATAGGGGAGGATTCATGAAGTTATTCATTATTTCACTTCAAATTAAAAAAAATGTTTTAAATCTATTTGTGGTGGAGGTGAGAATATTGCACGGGTGTGGCGGTCGTCCACTACGACATTATTTTCAATTCCATTTCCTTTCATTGATTAATCATTTCCCCTCCATTATCTTAGGAAAAACCATCATACGGTGGAGTTGGGGTTTCCATAAGGTTTGAAACGGCATACGGTGGAGTCGGGTCTTGTAGGGATAATATTATCGGTTGAGGTGTTACTCTACTGGATTACTGGAGGAGGTGTGGTTTGGTGTGCCGAAGGCATGTTAAAATCACACACATAATAAATAAATGGGATGTAATTCATTAATGAGGTTTCACTAAATGAATTATCAAATCGAATTTAAATAATCAACAAATAATGAATGGACTCGTGTTATCTAAACCTAGGACCAAGACCTTTCTTTTATAATTTCATTCTGTAATAATTTTCATTTAGATTTCAATATTGCGTTGCTTAATTTAAATTTCAAATTTTCTAAAACTATAAAAATATATATATTAATAAATAAAATAAAAAAAAGAAATAAAAATTAGATTAAGTGAATTAGTATAAGGGATTGAACCGACTGTAACACTCCTCAAGTGAGACGACCCTGGAGATTGTATCATCTCCTTGAGTCGGTTTGGCTTGAATATCTTCTTCAATAGAAAATTCCACTTGGAGTTGATCTTTAATAGAAGAAGATAGATAGTCAGACTCCTCCACCTTGAATTTTTCTTCAACATCATGGATGTCTTCAATGAAATTTGGGAAGACCAGTGGCACATCCTTGTTGGCCTTGAATATTTGAATGTCTGTTTGGAGTTCATCGGCCAAGGTCATCAAATCTTCTAGTGAGATCCATGTTGCTAATCCTTTTTCCTTTTGTTTGAGCCTCATCATTAGAGCATCCGCCCTTCGTTGGAAGGATTCCTCAGTGTATTCAGTTTCTTCTTCTGGCACCTGTGAGTAATTGTTCCATGCATTTGAATTTGAGATTGAAGACATTATGGGAAATGGTTTTTTTTATGATTTTCTTTTAAAAAAAATTAAAAAAATTAAAAAAAACTGTGAATTTAGAAAGAAGTGATTGAATTAACTACTTATCTCCCCATCAACGGTGCCAGTTTTGACGCACGCCTGTCGTAGGGCGTGGAAAAAGTAATTTATTTTCCTAATGCAGCACAGAGGCTGACCAGGGTCGTCTCACTTGAGGAGCGTTACAGTCGGTTCAATCACTTATACTAATTCACTTAATCTAATTTTTATTTGTTTTTTTATATAATTTATTAATATATATATTTTTATAGTTTTAGAAAATTTGAAATTTAAATTAAGCAACGCAATATTGAAATCTAAATGCAAATTATTACAGAATGAAATTATAAAAGAAAGGTCTTGGTCCTAGGTTTGGATAACACGAGTCCATTCATTATTTGTTGATTATTTAAATTCGATTTGATAATTCATTTAGTGAAACCTAATTAATGAATTAAATACCATTGATTTATTATGTGTGTGATTTTAACATGCCTTCGGCACACCAAACCACACCTCCTCCAGTAATCCAGTAGAGTAACACCTCAACCGAGAATATTATCCCTACAAGACCCGACTCCACCGTATGCCGTTTCAAACCTTATGGAAACCCCAATTCCACCGTATGATGGTTTTTCCTAAGATAATGGAGGGGAAATTATTAATCAATGAAAGGAAATGGAATTGAAAATAATGTCGTAGTGGACGACCGCCACACCCGTGCAATATTCTCACCTCCACCACAAATAGATTTAAAACATTTTTTTTAATTTGAAGTGCAATAATGAACAACGTCATTAATCCTCCCCTATTTCCAAGCCTCAATTTAGTCACATTCCATGGTGAAGTGCAAAGATATCACAATGGAAATATGGAAGAGATATAAGAAAAATTAAAGTTATAAGTGAAAAGGGGTGGAAGAAGAAATGAGAAACACTTTAATAAAATTATTATGAATGAATTACATAAGAAATGAAAACTAAAATAAAAAGGTTAATAAAGAAATATAAATCCAAAATTTCCCCTTTTCCTCCTCTCCTTGGTGCCTCGGATGTTGTTGGGAAGGAATTGGAATGCCTTGGAGAGGAGGAGCTCCCCTCCTTTTATAGGCAGATTCTGTCCTCAAAGAGTTATCACGTTTTCGGACCCATAACTGACATCCTAACGCGTTCCACCCTTCATAAATGTTTTTTCAAAATGTCTTGGCCGTTCACCATCAAAAGTTCAGTGCATTTGGACAAGTTATGAATGAGTTATGGCCAATTTACTATGACAATTTATTCTGTCCAGTCAGAATCATCAAACCACAAAACACCGTTTTGTACTGAATTAATGTCCCTGAAAAAGGACATTTAAGGCGTGGAATACTTAATAAAACTTGTTCCAAATATTCTTGTCCGTCTAGCCACAAAATTTCATCTCCATTCAGGTCGTTTTGTGCGAGTTATGGATATTTCACTGAACCATCTTTTTTTTGGATGAAATTTCTAGGAAGCTTCCTTGGTGTTCCTGAATAATCTTCAACTTCATTGAATTGTTTGAACCTCAAGATGGTCGAATCCGATCCTGGTAAAGAAGAAAAAGTTGAAGGAAATTAAATTAGGATTCTAAAAAAATTATAATCATAAAATTTTGATTTATATTTTTTTTGTAAATGACCAAAATACCCCTGTAGTGAAAATCTGTCCAAAATGCAGAATTTGGTCATTTTTGCATTTAAACTTAAAATACTTCTTAAATCCAAAATTGTAACATATAAGCTCAAAATTTTATCTTGGGATGTCTAAAACAACAGAAATGCATTAAACAAATGTGTAAATTATAAGCCTTGTCAATTCCCCCACACTTAAACTATGCTTGTCCTCAAGCATAAAATCTCAACATGGAATTCAAAGGGCACCAATGTCACCAATATTTAAATTTCAAATAGAATAAAATAAAATGATTATCAATGTCCAATAAAATTTTCCAGTTCCACAAAAAATAACAATTTAATTTCCCTTTTTTCAAAGAAACAATCAATTCATGCATTTGACTTTTCCCCTTTGAAAAATAATGAAGCTTCTCTTTTCATTCTTTCAAGCTTCTCAATTTATAATTATTAAACATGACAAATCATGACCTACCTCACTTTTGAATCTTTTCTCTCATCACTCATGATACAATTAATAGTGGAGTTATGCTCATATCATGAGAACATGCTCCTTACCCATAGGCTTGTAAAGTAACTACTTTATCTACTTTGTAAAGACAAAACACACATAAAATCATGAGGAATTTCAATAAAGGTTCAAATGACTCTGTGGATTAGGGTTGGTGGGTAAATGATTGAAATAATTTAAGGCCAGAAGTAGGTGGTTTGACTCTTAAGTACAATGCATGATTAATCAAGTGAAAACACAAGATGAACCTCACTCAAATCCCCTTGAAATGTGAATCACAACACCACTCCCCTTTCAATGACATGGGTCATGAGTCAATAAATGATTACAAAAAATGATATCATCCAAGTTCTCCCTGTTTTTTTTGTAAAGAACTAGAAAGGCACAACTTTATTTTTCTTTTTTTTGTAAAGCTCCAGAAAGGCACAGCTTTATTTTGATTTTTTTTCCTTTTTTTTCTTTTTTTTATGGAGAACCAGATGAAATGAAAGAATCATAATGAAATGATGACTCATGCCCAATTTTCTAATAATACATTGCCCAAAATGATGACACACACATTACACCACCCAAAAGTGATACATATCCCAAGGAACGCACACGAAAGGCCCTTCCCCCACACTCAAACTTGAAATAACCATGAAAAAATACTAAAAGTGCGGGTAGGTAAGGAAAAATTGGATTGTAATGTGGCTTAAAACTATAAGGCAATTCATGGCATCTAAAGGCTTACGAAGGATAAATGTAAAGGTGGGTCTTAGGATAAAATGTGGCTAGCCAAAGAGATGCCTCAATCATTTTAAATGTGGTTTTGTACATTCATAGCTTTGAAAAGTTTCAATACAAGTTCTAGCAGGTGGCACATCCCAAGATCACTCAAGAAATATGCTCAAGATAAAATAGGAAACATTTGGTCTAGAAATCCTCTCAGGAATGAGAATATGATATTGGACAATCACTCATGGCATGATTAATAATAACAAATTAATTCACATGAATTTCAGAAATTTAAAGAATGTAAAATGGAAGGGAAATTTCATTTACATGAATCAATTAATTCCCTTAAATCAGGAGTCCTTATTTCAATATCCTTGCTTCACTTTAATAATTTAATTATCCATTTTAATCATTAAATCTCATTAACATTGAAATCTAAAACATGGCAACACAAGATTCTTAACAAACTCATGTCTCCTAGATAAGTTGAGTAAAACATTAATTCAAGTGAGGGTATGCAATTCTTATCATTAAATCTTAAAACATGTTTTGGACAAAAAATTTAAGGGGTTTAAAATTTAAAATTTAAAAATGAACTCCCTTTTGAAATAAAGATTCAGTCCCCTTTAACAAATTTTTGGGGCTTCCTTCTTCCATCATGATCCTACAAAAGAAAATTTCAAAATTAAGAACAAGTATCATGTCATTAAAGCTCAAAATGATAAGGAGGAAAGGGATGAATGCTAAACTACTTCTAAGAAATGACATTTAAATATAAATTCTTATAAAGAAAGGGATAAGTCTTGGTATGATCCCCCAAGTGGGCCCTGAATTTTTACTGCCTCCAGTGGGCAGTACCAGCTGTTATCCAAAGTCTGATGGTGGATGTAGCTTCTTTGATTTGAACCACCACATGTGGCTTTTCCCAGCTTCTGCTTCATTTTCCTTGTTGAGTAGGATTCCATGTATAGAGTACACCAGATCAACCCCCTTTGCAATGGGGTATAGCTTTCATGGAGGGGGTAGGATGAAGTATGGATCCTCTTCCTTCTTCGTTGCTTCTTGTGCAACATCTTCTTCTATTTCTAGTGGTTGCTTCAGATGTGAAGCGGCATGTGTCTCTGGTTCATCAGGAAAAGCCACTAGAATATCTGCATGATGGGGCTCCTCCATTAGATGTTCAATGAATTCAGGGAGCTCTTGGTGTTCCTCAACAGGTGCATCTTCTTTTTCCACATCATCCTCCAAGGCATAATATGATTCACACAATTCTGAAAATTCAAAAAAGTTGGGAGTTATACTCAAATCAGATTCAATAAATTTAAAAGAGTTTGAGTTCAAGATTGTATCATCTCCCTGAGTCGGTTTGGCTTGACTATCTTCTTCAATAGAAAATTACACTTGGAGTTGATCTTTAATAGAAGAAGATAGATAGTCAGACTCCTCCACCTTGAATTTGTCTTCAACATCATGGATGTCTTCAATGAAATTTGGGAAGACCAGTGGCACATCCTTGTTGGCCTTGAATATTTGAATGTCTGTTTGGAGTTCATCGGCCAAGGTCATCAAATCTTTTAGTGAGATCCATGTTTATAATCCTTTTTTCCTTTTGTTTGAGCCTTATCATTAGAGCATCCGCCCTTCGTTGGAGGGATTCCTCAGTGTAGTCAGTTTCTTCTTCTGGCACCTGTGAGTAATTGTTCCATGCATTTGAATTTGATATTGAAGACATTACGGGAAATGGTTTTTTATGATTTGTTTTTAAAAAAATTAAAAAAATTAAAAAAAATGTGAATTTAGAAAAAAGTGATTGAATTAACTACTTAGCTCCCCAACAACGGCGCCAGTTTTGACGCACGCCTGTCGTAGGGCGTGGAAAAAGTAATTTATTTTCCTAATGCAGCACAGAGGCTGACCAGGGTCGTCTCACTTGAGGAGCGTTACAGTCGGTTCAATCAATTATACTAATTAACTTAATCTAATTTTTATTTCTTTTTTTTATATTATTTATTAATATATATATTTTTATAGTTTTAGAAAATTTGAAATTTAAATTAAGCAATGCAATATTGAAATCTAAATGCAAATTATTACAGAATGAAATTATAAAAGAAAGGTCTTGGTCCTAGGTTTGGATAACACGAGTCCATTCATTATTTGTTGATTATTTAAATTCAATTTGATAATTCATTTAGTGAAACCTCATTAATGAATTACATCCCATTGATTTATTATGTGTGTGATTTTAACATGCCTTCGGCACACCAAACCACACCTCCTCCAGTAATCCAGTAGAGTAACACCTTAACCAAGAATATTATCCCTACAAGACCCAACTCCACCGTATGCCGTTTCAAACCTTATGGAAACCCCAACTCCACCGTATGATTGTTTTTCCTAAGATAATGGAGGGTAAATGATTAATCAATGAAAGGAAATGGAATTGAAAATAATGTCGTAGTGGACGACCGCCACACCCGTGCAATATTCTCACCTCCACCACAAATAGATTTAAAAAATTTTGTTTAATTTGAAGTGAAATATTGAACAACTTCATGAATACTCCCCTATTTGAAAGCCTCAAGTTAGTCACTTTTCATGGTGAAGTGCAAAGAGATCACAATGGAAAGATGGAAGAGATATAAGAAAAATTAAAGTTATAAGTGAAAAGGGGTGGAAGAAGAAATGAGAAACACATTAATAAAATTATTATGAATGAATTACATAATAAATTAAAACTAAAATAAAAATGTTAATAAAGAAATATAAATCCTAAGTGGCCCTTTTTCCTCCTCTCCTTGGTGCCCCGGATGTTGTTGGGAAGGAATTGGAATGCCTTGGAGAGGAGGAGCTCCCCTCCTTTTATAGGCAGATTCTGTCCTCAAAGAGTTGTCACGTTTTCGGACCCATAAATGACATCCGAACGCATTCCACCCTTAATAAATGTTTTTTAAAAATGTCTTGGCCGTTCACCCTCAAAATTTCAGTGCATTTGGACAAATTATGAATGCGTTATGACCAATTTACTCTGACAATTTATTATGTCCAGTCAGAATCATCAAACCGCAAAACACTGTTTTGTACTGAATTAATGTCCCTGAAAACGGTCATTTAAGGCGTGGACTACTTAATAAAACTTGTTCCAAATATGGTTATCCGTCTAGCCACAAACGTTCAGCTCCATTAAAGTCGTTTTGTGCGAGTTATGGATATTTCACTGAACCTTCTTTTTTCTGGATGAAATTTCTAGGAAGCTTCCTTGGTGTTCCTGAATAATCTTCAACTTCATTGAATTGTTTGGACCTCAAGATGGTCGAATCCGATCCTGGTACAGAAGACAAAGTTGAAGGAAATTAAATTAGGATTCTAAAAAAATTATAATCGTAAAATTTTGATTTATATGTTGTTGTAAATGGCCAAAATACCCCTGTAGTGAAAATCTGTCCAAAATGCAGAATTTGGTCATTTTTGCATTTAAACATAAAATACTTCTTAAATCCAAAATTGTAGCATATAAGCTCAAAATGTTATCTTGGGATGTTTAAAACAATAGAAATTCATTAAACAATTTTGTAAGTTATAAGCCTTGTCAATTCCCCCACACTTAAACTATGCTTGTCCTCAAGCATAAAATCTCAACATGGAATTCAAAGGGCACCAATGTCACCAATATTTAAATTTCAAATGGAATAAAATCAAATTATTATCAATGTCCAATCAAATTTTCCAGTTCCACAAAAAATAACAATTTAATTTCCCCTTTTTCAAAGAAACAATCAATTCATGCATTTGACTTTTCCCCTTTGAAAAATAATGAAGCTTCTCTTTTCATTCTTTCAAGCTTCTCAATTTATAATTATTAAACATGCCAAATCATGACCTACCTCACTTTTGAATATTTTCTCTCATCACTCATGATACAATTAATAGTGGAGTTATGCTCATATCATGAGAAGATGCTCCTTACCCATAGGCTTGTAAAGTAACTACTTTCTCCACTTTGTAAAGGCAAAACACACATAAAATCATGAGGACTTTCAATAAAGGTTCAAATGACTCTGTGGCTCAGGGTTGGTGGGTAAATGATTGAAATAATTTAAGGCCAGAAGTAGGAGGTTTGACTCTTCAGTACAATGCATGATTAATCAAGTGAAAACACAAGCTGAACCTCACTCAAATCCCCTTGAAATGTGAATCACAACACCACTCCCCTTTCAATGACATGGGTCATGAGTCAATAAATGATTACAAAGAATGATATCATCCAAGTTCTCCCTGTTTTTTTTGTAATGCACTAGAAAGGCACAACTTTATTTTTCTTTTTTTTGTAAAGCTCTAGAAAGGCACAGCTTTATTTTGATTTTTTTCCTTTTTTTTCTTTTTTTTATGGAGAACCAGATGAAATGAAAGAAGCATAATGAAATGATGACTCATTCCCAATTTTCTAATAATACATTGCCCAAAATGATGACGCACACATTACACCACCCAAAAGTGATACATATCCCAAGGAACGCACACGAAAGGCCCTTCCCCCACACTCAAACTTGAAATAACCATGCAAAAATACTAAAAGTGCGGGTAGGTAAGGAAAAATTGGATTGTAATGTGGCTTAAACCTATAAGGCAATTCATGGAATCTAAAGGATTACGAAGGATAAATGTAAAGGTGGGACTTAGGATAAAATGTGGCTATCCAAAGAGATGCCTCAATCATTTTAAATGTGGTTTTGTACAGTCATAGCTTTGACAAGTTTCAATACAAGTTCTAGCAGGTGGCACATCCCAAGATCACTCAAGAAATATGCTCAAGATAAAATAGGAAACATTTGGTATATAAATCCTCTCAGGAATGAGAATATGATATTGGACAATCACTCATGGCATGATTAATAATAAAAAATTAATTCACATGAATTTCATAAATTTAAAGAATGTAAAATGGAAGGGAAATTTCATTTACATGAATCAAGTAATTCCCTTAAATCATGAGTCCTTATTTCAATATCCTTGCTTCACTTTAATAATTTAATTATCCATTTTAATCATTCAATCTCATTAACATTCAAATCTAAAACATGGCATCACAAGATTCCTAAGAAACTCATGTCTCCTAGATAAGTTAAGTAAAACATTAATTCAAGTGAGGGTATGCAATTCTTATCATTAAATATTAAAACATGTTTTGGACAAAAAATTTAAGGAGTTTAAAATTTAAAATTTAAAAATGAACTCCCTTTTGAAATAAAGATTCAGTCCCCTTTAACAAATTTTTGGGGCTTCCTTCTTCCATCATGATCCTACAAAAGAAAATTTCAAAATTAAGAACAAGTATCATGTCATTAAAGCTCAAAATGATAAGGAGGAAAGGGATGAATGCTAAACTACTTCTAAGAAATGAGATTGAAATCTAAATTCCTATAAAGCAAGGGATAAGTGTTGGTACGATCCCCCAAGTGGGACCTGAATTTTTACTGCCTCCAGTGGGCAGTACCAGCTGTTATCCAAAGTCTGATGGTGGATGTAGCTTCTTTGATTTGAACCACCACATGTGGCTTTTCCCAGCTTGTGCTTCATTTTCCTTGTTGAGGAGGATTCCATGTATAGAGTACACCAGATCAACCCCCTTTGCAATGGGGTATAGCTTGCATGGCGGGGGTAGGATGAAGTATGGATCCTCTTCCTTCTTCGTTGCTTCTTGTGCAACATCTTCTTCTATTTCCAGTGGTTGCTTTAGATGTGAAGTAGTATGTGTCTCTGGTTCATCAGGAAAAGCCACTAGAATCTCTGCATGATGGGGCTCCTCCATTAGATGTTCAATGACTTCAGGGAGCTCTTGGTGTTCCTCAAAACGTGCATCTTCTTTTTCCACATCATCCTCCAAGGCATAATATGATTCACACAATTCTGAAAATTCAAAAAAGTTGGGAGTTATACTCAAATCAGATTCAATAAATTTAAAAGAGTTTGAGTTCAAGATTGTATCATCTCCCTGAGTCGGTTTGTCTTGACTATCTTCTTCAATAGAAAATTCCACTTGGAGTTGATCTATAATAGATGAAGATAGATAGTCAGACTCCTCCACCTTGAATTTGTCTTCAACATCATGGATGTCTTCAATGAAATTTTGGAAGACCAGTGGAACATCCTTGTTGGCCTTGAATATTTGAATGTCTGTTTGGAGTTCATTGGCCAAGGTCATCAAATCTTCTAGTGAGATCCATGTTGCTAATCCTATTTCCTTTTGTTTGAGCCTTATCATTAGAGCATCCGCCCTTCGTTGGAGGGATTCCTCAGTGTAGTCAGTTTCTTCTTCTGGCACCTGTGAGTAATTGTTCCATGCATTTGAATTTGAGATTGAAGACATTATGGGAAATAGTTTTTTTATGATTTGTTTTTTAAAAAATAAAAAATATTAAAAAAAACTGTGAATTTAGAAAAAAGTGATTGAATTAACTACTTAGCTCCCCAGCAACGGCGCCAGTTTTGACGCACGCCTGTCGTAGGGCGTGGCAAAAGTAATTTATTTTCCTAATGTAGTACAGAGGCTGACCAGGGTCGTCTCACTTGAGGAGCGTTATAGTCGGTTCAATCACTTATACTAATTCACTTAATCTAATTTTTATTTCTTTTTTTTATATTATTTATTAATATATATATTTTTATAGTTTTAGAAAATTTGAAATTTAAATTAAGCAATGCAATATTGAAATCTAAATGCAAATTATTACAGAATGAAATTATAAAAGAAAGGTCTTGGCCCTAGGTTTGGATAACACGAGTCCATTCATTATTTGTTGATTATTTAAATTCGATTTGATAATTCATTTAGTGAAACCTCATTAATGAATTACATCCCATTGATTTATTATGTGTGTGATTTTAACATGCCTTCGGCACACCAAACCACACCTCCTCCAGTAATCCAGTAGAGTAACACCTCAACCGAGAATATTATCCCTACAAGACCCGACTCCACCGTATGCCGTTTCAAACCTTATGGAAATCCCAACTCCACCGTATGATGGTTTTTCCTAAGATAATGGAGGGTAAATGATTAATCAATGAAAGGAAATGGAATTGAAAATAATGTCGTAGTGGACGACCGCCACACCCGTGCAATATTCTCACCTCCACCACAAATAGATTTAAAACATTTTGTTTAATTTGAAGTGCAATAATGAACAACGTCATGAATCCTCCCCTATTTCCAAGCCTCAAGCTAGTCACTTTCCATGGTGAAGTGCAAAGAGATCACAATGGAAATATGGAAGAGATATAAGAAAAATTAAAGTTATAAGTGAAAAGGGGTGGAAGAAGAAATGAGAAACACTTTAATAAAATTATTATGAATGAATTACATAATAAATGAAAACTAAAATAAAAAGGTTAATAAAGAAATATAAATCCTAAATGGCCCTTTTTCCTCCCCTCCTTGGTGCCCCGGATGTTGTTGGGAAGGAATTGGAATGCCTTGGAGAGGAGGAGCTCCCCTCCTTTTATAGGCATATTCTGTCCTCCGAATGTTGTCGCATTTTGGACCCCGTAAATGACCTATTCACGCGTTGAGCCCTTATTCAATGTTGTCCATAATTGTCTTGGCCGTGTCCCCTCAAAATATCAGAAGCTTTGGACAAGTGCAGAATGATATATGGCCAATTTACTCTGAGAATTTATTCTGTCCAGTCAGAATCATCAAACCGCAAACCACCGTTTCGTAATGAATTAATGTCCCTGAAAACGGCCATTTAAGGCATGTATCCCTTAATGAAACGTGTTCACAATCTTCGTATCCGTCTATACACAAAATTTCAGCTCCATTAAAGTCGTTTTGAGCGAGTTATGGATATTTCACTGAACCTTCTTTTTTCTGGAAGAAATTTCTTGGAAGCTTCCTTGGTGTTCCTCAATAATCTTCAACTTCATTGAATTGTTTGGACCTCAAGATGGTCGAATCAGATCCTGGTACAGAAGAAAAAGTTTAAGGAAATTAAATTAGGATTCTAAAAAAATTATAATCATAAAATTGTGATTTATATTTTTTTGTAAATGACCAAAATACCCCTGTAGTGAAAATCTGTCCAAAATGCAGAATTTGGTCATTTTTGAATTTAAACTTAAAATACTTCTTAAATACAAAATTGTAACATATAAGCTCAAAATGTTATATTGGGATGTTTAAAACAATAGAAATGCATTAAACAAATGTGTAAATTATAAGCCTTGTCAGAGACCGAGGCTCAGAATCCGACGATTTCGCGGAGGCTCTCGAGGTAGCATTCCGAACTTCTTTCCCTACGATCTGTTCTTGGGTCACTATGGACTTCTCACCAATGTTTGAGCCATGCAGGAGGAACTTGTTCGCAGGCCTCGTTCTCGCTCCTTGGCGGGTGATGACGCGGGACCTTCAGAACCTGCGCCTATGGCTGCGTCCAGTTCCGCGTCTGGTGGGACCAGAGCACCCGAGGTGGCTCTTCTGGAATCTCCAGACCTTCCAACAGTATACGGGGGGCCTCGTCTCGGGGTCCCGTTAGTACCGGCTCAAGAGCAGCGCCAGGAGGTCGATCTCCGTAAGTCTCCTCTACCGGTCTCCTCGTTGTCATATGTAGACCATGCCCGCCAACTAATGTTTATGTCCCTCTCTATCGTACAGTTCTTCGACTGGCGTGGGCCGCTGCGGCAAGACTGTTCGGGATGTCTGGTGGTGTCCCTCCAAGGGGCATTCCGGTGATGGTGGCGATAGTCCCACCATCTGCTCAGGCTGCGACGCACATCATCACTGGCGGGACCACCAGCAGGGTCGTTCTCGAAGTCATTGAGGTGGACTCCGAGGAGGAGGATCAACCGGTCGGTCCCAGTCTTGTCACGCCTGCTTCGGCGCCAGGTGTCATACTGGATTCAACACCAGACGTTGATCCTGCCGAGGATTTCCTGTGGGCGTATCCCGTGTACGAGCCTGCCAACTGCCGAGACTGGGATGAAACAGCCTCCGATGAGGAAGGCAGCAGCATAGTCCACCTCCGGTCATGGAAGCTGATCACGCGCTTTATCAAGGACACCCCAAGCGCAATGGCTGGCCGAAATGGATAGGCTCCGCTCGCGGTTGTGCGAACTGTGCGCTGGGGGAGTGGATGCCCAACGTCCTCACGCACTCATCCGAGATCTTATGGCTGAGAAGATCCGGGAGCATGATCGTGGGCTCAGCGTGGGCTGGCAGCGGAGGAAGGCGACCAGTATCAAGAAGCTCCAGGAGGCTAAATGAGAGGTTCAACAGATGCAGACTCGAGAAGATGAGCTTTCAACCTCTCTTGATGCACAATCTAAGCTTGTCTCACGGTTGAAGGCTCAGCTGGAAGAGGCAGAAGAGCATATGAGGCAGACCTCTGGAGAGATGGCTGTCATTGAAGCTGGTGTAGAGAGGGCCAAAGCCAGGACTGACGAACTGCGCCCCGCCGCTGCTGAGGAGGAGCGGGAGATGATTCAGCGGCAGCAAGCCTTGGATGCCGCAAGCCAACGGGTGGCGGAGCTGCAATGCTTTTTTGACGGGGTCAACCTGTCCATGGGGGGAGTCGACCCCCGAGTATTGTAACAAACTCATAAACCTTTTATTGGTACTTTCATGCTTCAAAATTTTTTCTTTGTTTTGAATGCCGTAGCGCGCACGATTTCCACTGTTGAATTTCCTTGTTACATCCCTACAATGTTTGCGGGACGTTCGGCGACAATTCCCCAAGCCCACGTGGGTCGAGCCCGATGTCCGGGATTTGGATTACCAGTCCGGATTTCTGAGAGACGGGAGAGGCTTGATCGGAGAAGGAACTTTCAGGATGGCCAAATTACCGTTCCCTCAGCGTGCTCTTATGCACGAACGGGGCAATGCCAGGGGTGCTGAAATCGGTCGAAACAGATGAAGATGGGAAGCGTGAATTACGATACCCAAGATTCGTAACGCTGTGGGGATGGCATGACAATAAGGGACAACCGTTAACCTTGTAGGAGAAGTGGTATCCCTACTGCGTTAGCCGGTAATGGGGACAACAAATGAGGGTCGACCGTTGACCATGTTCGAAACACGAGACCATGTCACAAATGTTGTTCATCAATCCTTCGGGACGATGGCCCGGGACAGTTGGCGGAACATAGGTAAAAAATTGATACTGTTAGGGGGTCCTTCCAGACATGACCCGTCTTCCGGAACGTTGGCCCAGGATGGTAGGTGAGCTAATGCGGCATGAGACCAGGCCGTTAGGGGGTCCTTCAAACATGAAAGGGGACGAGGGTCCGAATAAGGGGCACGCAAAGCGTGGAATATGGAGTGTTGGTTGGTTCGAACAGAATCCAACACTTAGGTAGTTACACCACCGTGGTGGGAGTATGCCAGATGGGCGCATCGGTTTGATCATGGATCATTCCTTCTTTCAGACAGGGCCTCTCTGGCGAGGGGATCTGTTACTTCCCAATGGGATCTTGGGGCATCCTGAACTTGTTCAGGGTAGAACCACAGCTTAGTGTCATGCATTGAGGACACATAGACTCCTGTAGTTTAACGTCATACGATAGGACGTGGAATAAAAGGGAAGGGAGCGTGTGGCGCGGTAGATATGAAACCGACGTGAATGAGGACTTGGAGTCCAAATCATACCACATACCCCCGGAGGAAACTCTTCAGGTCGAGGGACCAAGAGTGAGGATTGGGCTAGGCCCGAAGTAGAGTGGACGGGCGTTCCTACGTACCCCATAAGGATGGGAATCAAGCCACACGTAGTTCTAGAAATGCAGTTTAATGTCATGTAGGACGAGGAGCATCCTGACCGTGTTGGTACACATCCCGCCAAAACTACTAAGCCCACGTGAGTCGTGCTCGGTGTGGGAAACAAGCAGTAGTGATAGGAATTTCCCGACACAGAAAGGGGCAGGTTAGGGCAAAGGGATGCTCGGTGAATACCGGCCCAGTGACACTAACACGGTCATTTAGCAAACCTAGATGCGCGAAGAGAAAGAGCCGAGTATGATGGAATTCCACTTGATCATGGGGAAGTGGAAACATGTGAATCATGGTGCTCGAGATTCAGATCACGATGATGGCGGAGTGAAGACGGAGGATAACTGCTGACCGTATTCGCAACACAGCATCCTATCGTGTTATCCTAGAATGGGGACAGACAAATGAGGGTCGACCGTTGACCATGTTCGAAACACGGGACCATGTCACAAATGTTGTCAAATATCCGTAGGGACGTTGGCCTGAAACGATTGAAGGGCCCTTAGGTCCAGAATTCATGGAGAGCCCTTAAGCCTAGTATCCATATCGTCCGGGGGTCCTTTCGGATGTGGAAGAGGATGAGGATCCAAATAGAAAGCTCACGAAGCTTGGTCGCGGGACAAAGGGAATGTCCGTATGAAAGTCCCACACTTCGGGTTCTTTGTCGAAACACATCTGATTAAGACAACGAAACGTATTAGAGAGAGGGAGCAGATTCCTTTCCCTTGGGGAGATCTTAGTTTAGGGTCGTAGAATTCAGACCATGGATGGGAAGAGACATAAGAGGCACATGGTGGAGTAACTCAAACACCTGGCGCGAATGGGAATAGGGGGTGTGTGCGGTGCGCTGAACAACCAGACGCGAATGAGGACATATTCCCATATCACGCCGCCTGACCCCCTTAGAAGAGGTTTTTGGTCAAGGGACCGAAAGAAAAAGTTAGGCTGGGCCCGCGAGGAAGTGCTTGGGCGCTCCTACGTATCTCATAGGGATGAGAATCAAGCCTTACATAGTTCTTGATGGACCTTAGACCATAAATGGGTAAAGGGAGTAGGGGACACATGGCATCAAAACCCGACGTGAAGGAGGACCTAAGCCCTACTTACCATGCATTCTCTGGGGAAATGCTAAAGTCGAGGGACCGAACACAAAGGTTAGGCTGGGCCCGTGGGGAAGTGCCCGGCCGCTCCTACGTATCTCCTAAGGATGAGAATCAAGCCATATGTAGTTCTAAAAGGTGACATTGTAGGATAACAGTGTCAGGGGAAAAGGGGAGTGCGGGTGTGGCCCTTGCACTAAAAGAAGCATAATTTGATGTATCTTGTTTGTTCTTTAAGGTGAATGATTTTTTTTGTGAAGCGACAAGCCTAGAATAGTAGGCCGTGATGTCATCACAAGGATCAAGCCGTGATGGGCGCTGACAAATGGCATGGCACGTGACCAATACCCAATGTGATGTCCTCTACAACGAGGTCACCACAATGCAGTGTCGTTTTTCATCGTGCGGCCAGGATGATAATGTCACAGTTTAGGGTCGTATGATAGGACCAAGCATGCATTTTATCGTCATGCAGCGTAGACGTAGAAGAGACGATGCTAGGCGGGAAATGTGCGCAGTGTTATAAAACACAATTGACGGAGACATGATCCCACATAAAATTGTACTCCATTCGAAGAGGGAAACCTTAGGCCGAGGGGCCTATATAGAGGTAAGAGGTGAAACCGGGGGAGAGACTGGCTCCCTAAATGGGCTGTACCCGAAGACAGGGCGTCCGGGCGGTCATACGTATCCCATGAGGATAGGAATCAAGCCACACGTAGTTCTGAATGGATCTTAGTTTAGGGTCTTAGAGGTCGGACCATGGGAGCCCCGAAAGACGCCATATTGCAGCTTTTTCACCCCCGACATGCAAAGGTGCACTGAGGGATAGCGCCAAAAATGTCGAGATTCCACCTGGACATGATGGGGTGGAGAATGATGTGAATCATGCAACCAACATTCGAGGACTGAAGGGGCTGGCGTGACGACAGAGGATTACTACTGACCATGTTCGCAACACAGCATCCTGTCGCGTTAGCCTGAAATGGGGACAAACAAATGAGCATCGACCGCTGACCGTATTCGCAACGCGGTATTTTATCGATTTGTTGTCCAAAACCCTCGGGGGTGTTGGCCCGTAACGGTAGGAGAGCCCTTGGGCATTGTATTCAGGCCGTTCCTGGGGGTCCCTCCAGGTGTGAAAGGCGATGGAATCCCTAACGGAGGGGAACACGAAGCCTGACAAGTGGAAGGAACTTGATCAAGTTGAATCTGACACTCTTGGTCCTAGACCAGAGTACTCTTAACACATGGGTGAACCACTGCAAGGGGTCAAGAGACTCAACTTGAGGGTAACCAAGAGATGGCGAGTTCCCGGGAAAAGGGGGCATGGTGCCCAAAACCTTGTATCAAACCTACATATCCCCCTCCTGGAGAGGGATAGACCGAGTGGCCTAGGTGACCGGGAGATCAGGAGATCACCAAGAGGTGGGGCTGTACCCGAATCCTAGACACTCAGGTGGTCCTACGTATCCCATGAGGATGGGAATCAAGCCACACGTAGTTCTGAAGGGTGCCTTTTAATGTCATGCAGGACAAGGAATAGGAGGGATAACTCTCAGAACGGGGTTCGCGTGGTGCAGCTATTGAAAACCCGACGTGAATGAGGATGTAGTCCTACACTACGCCACGCGGTCCCGTGGTCGGGGTCCCAATGGCAGGACCCGAGAGGCGAATTAGCTGAACTCAAGCTGGACCCAAAGACAATGGGTCTGGGCATTCCTACGTATCCTATCAAGATAGGAATAAAGCTAAACGTAGTTCCAGATTAGAATCTTAGTTTATGGTCTTAGAGTTCGGACCGTAGAGGGTGACAAATCCCCGAGTAAGCACAGATGTCAACCCAATCCCTAAGCCCACGTGAGATAAACTCGGTGTGGGAAACAAGGGGGGAAGATCCTTATCGCAATACTTGGGGCGTCCATCAAAGGGGAGTCGGTAGAGAGCCCTGAAGGACACCTTTGACACAGCTTGTTCCCCCAATGCACGGACGTGCACGGAGGAAAAGTACTAAGAGTTCCGAGACTCTACTTGGACATGATGAAGTGATGAAGGGTGTGAATCGTGTACCCAACATTTTGGGCTTAATGGGTTGGCGTGGCGATAGAGGAAAACTGTTAACCATGGTGGAAACACAACGTCCATATCGCGTTAGCCTGAGGTGGGAACAACAAACGAGCATCGACCGCTGACCATATTCGCAACGCGGGATTTTATCAATTCACTATCCGAAACTCTCGGGGGCGTTGGCCCGTAACGGTAGGAGAGCCCTTGGGCGTAGTATCCAGGCCGTTCATGGGGGTCCCTCCGGGCGTGAAAGATGATGAAAGGCCTGATTCAGGGATACACAAAGCCTGGAAAGCGGGTGCGGACGTGTCCGAGTAAAGCTTGGCGTTACAGGTAATAAACCAGAGTACTCTTAGGCACATTGGTGAACCGCCAAAAAGGGATTGACGAAACAGCTCAGTAGGGGGAGGTACATGGCGTGGTCATTACGGGACCGACGTGAATGAGGACATAGTCCCACACCACACCATATAATCCTCTCATGGAGGAAGGATAGGCCAATGGGCCAAGATGGGATGAGGATTCCCAAGAGATGGGGCTGGACCCAAATCTTGGACATTCAGGTGGTCCTATGTATCCCATGAGGATGGGAATCAAGCCACACGTAGTTCTCCAAATGTAGTTTAACGTCATACGGGACGAGAAGGGGAGTAATATACCCCTAAACAAGGGAGGTATATGGTATGGCGAAGAATCCGACGCGAATGAGGACGTAGTCCCACACCACACCGTACACTCCTATAAGAGAGGACTTGGGTCGTGGCCCGGAAAGGCCAAGGGGCCTGATGCTGAGCCTCGGTCAGGAAGGCCTGACTGGCTTTCAGTTTAACGTCTTGCAATGAGGACGAGGGTCAGGGACCCGAGGAGGCCAAGGGGCCTGAGGCTGGGCCTTGTAAAGGGGAGGTGTACGACATGGTACACGATCCTGGCGAGAATGAGGACGGAATCCCACACCACACCGTATAATCTGGGTAAGAAGTTGGGCGGAGGGGCCCGAGAAGGCCAGGGGGCCTAAGGTCAGGCATCGGTTAGGAAGGCCTGACGGGTCTGCAGTTTAACGTCTTACATGAGGACGGGGGTCGGGGACCCGAGGAGGCCAAGGGGCCTGAGGCTGGGCCTCGTAAGGGAAGGTGTACGGTATGGAGAAGAAGCCGACGTGAATGAGGACATAGTCTCACAACACACCATACACCCCTATGGGGAATTGGGGCCGTGGGCCCGATTGCTAGCACCACCCGGGGGGAAGTTTCTCACCTCGGGATGGGGCAGAACGAATCACTGCACTCGATGATTGGGACATCTCGAGGTGGACCCGAAGATCCAAGACACTGTTGACCATGTTCGAAGCACAGCGTTCCTATGGTAACCTGATATGGGAGCAACAAATGAGCGTCGACCGCTGACCAAATTCGCAATGCGGGACTTGTATCAGCTTGTTGCTTGAAAACCCTCGGGGGCATTGGCCTGTATCGGTAGGAGAGCCCTTGGGCGTAGTATCCAGGCCGTTCATGGGGATCCCTCTGGGTGTGAAAAAATGATGGAATACCAGTCAAAGAGTGGGATAAGCATAGCTGTATCCATCCATGAAAGAGGAAAACATCTCTAGGGGGATGTGCAGCCGGGTCGAGGCTTGCTCGATGTGAGTCGGGGTAAAAGTGTGCACCCTGTCATGTCTTAACCCGAGGGGCAGATTTTGGCTTTTGGGCTGGGCCAACGGACAAAATGTCTGGGCGTTCCTACGTATCTAATGAGGATGAGAATCAAGCCATACGTAGTTCTTGAAGGCCATACAGTTTAGCATCATGCGGTGAGGATGTGGGAGGATAGAAGAACGGGAGTGGGCACATGGTGCGACCCTTACAATCCTTGTGTGAGCGGGGTTGCATGAGCGGGGCCAAGAAAGCCTACTCCCTGCTACCAAAGATCCTCCAAGGAAACTATTCCCAGGGGCAATAGTGGAAGAGAAAAGCTTGGGGTTGGGCTCAAGACGAGGCATCCGAGCGTTCCTACGTATCCCATGAAGATGAGAATGAAGCCACACGTAGTTCTAGAAATGTAGTTTAACGTCATGCGGGACGATGAGAAGCATCTCATTTGGGGATATGTACGGTACGACGAGTAATCCGACGTGAATGAGGACGTAGTCCTACACTATACGGTACAATCCCGCAAGAGGGTAGATCGGGGAAAACCGGGGGGCCTAGGGCCGGACCGCGGTCAGGAAGACCTGACCAGCTTGCTGTTTAACGTCTCGCGGTGAAGACGGGGGCCGGGGGCCCGAGGAGGCCAAGGGGCCTGAGGCTGAGCCTCGGTCAAGAAGGCCTGACCGGCTTGCAGTTTAACGTCTTGCAATGAGGAAGGGGGGCCAGGGGCTGGAGGAGGCCAAGGGGCCTGAGGCTAAGCCTCGGTCAGGAAGGCCTGACTGGCTTGCAGTTTAACGTCTTGCAGTAAGGATGGAGATGTAGTTTAAGGTCGCGCGGGACCATTTTGCAGTTTAGGGTCATGTAGGGCTTTACAGTTTAGAGTCATGTTGGACCATAATGTGCAGTTTAAGGTCATGCGAGACCGTTTCACAGTTTATCGTCTTGCAGGACGAAGATGCAGTTTAAGGTCATGCGGGACCATTTCGCAGTTTAGGGTCATGCAGGACCCTTTTACCCTAGGCAAAGTATCGTTTGAAGAATTTGGAATTGGTGGGAGGGGTTATACGCTCTCCATCTGTGGTCACCAAGGAGTATGCTCCATTGGGGTAAACCTTATGGATGATATAAGGCCCTTCCCATTTGGGTTCTAATTTGGGCGGTTTCCTACCGAGAATCATTGGCGCTCGAAGGGCCAGTACCAGGTCGCCCTATAGAAAAGAGAGGAGACGAACCTTCTTGTTGAAGGCCCTCGCTATCTTATCCTGATGCCTTTCCAGATTTTGTAGGGCACAAAGCCAGTTCTCATCCAGTGCTTCTAATTTGGCTAGACGGATCTCGGCTACCTCATCTGATGTCTGGTGGTCATAAACTACAGTGCATAACGACGACAGCTGGATCTCAATGAGTAGGACGGCCTCAGCTCCATACACCAGGGAGTATGGGGTCACCTGGGTAGAGTTGCGATTCAACGTCTGGTAATCCCAGAGGGCGTTGGGGAGCTTGTCTGGCCAACTTTTCTTGTTCTGACCAACCATCATCTACAGATTGTTAGAGAGGGTCTTGTTGAACGCCTCGATCTGTCCATTCGCCTGCGCGTGGTAGCGGGAGGTATGGTTCGACCGAATGTCGTACTTGGTGGACAATTTCTTCAATTCATCTTCTCGGAAGTTGGTGCCGTTATCGGTGAGGACGGCGTGAGGTACCCCAAACCGGTGGATAATGTTGGAGCTCACAAAGTCAACGATAGAACGGGCCTTGACCTCTTTGAGTGGAACTGCCTCTACCCACTTGGAGAAGAAATTTGTAGCAGTCAGGATGAACCTACACTGGCGGGCTGTTGGCAGTGGATACGGTCCCACTACATCAAGTCCCCATACCGCAAATGGCCAAGAGTACTTGGTGGGGTGGAGGGGCTCCGGCGGCCGATGCAAGAAGTTGGCATGTACTTGGCACACGTGGCATCTCCTGGCGTATCCAATACAATCATGGATCATAGAGGGCCAAAAGTACCCCAATCTCCGGATTTGATGGGACAGCTTCGGCCCAGCTTGATGGGCGCCACAGGAACCGGCGTGAACCTCTTGTATAACTTGAGGTATCTCCCCTCCTTGGATGCAACAGAGGAGGACACCATCGAAACTCTGCTTATAAAGGATTTCTTCAAGACTGGGGCCGCTCTGGAGGGTAAATTGTGGCGCGCGGCGTCGAATTCGCTCGTGCTCGGCCCGGTCGTCCGGGAGGTGACCATTTTGGAGATACTCGAAAAAAGGTGCTCTCCAGTTGGGGGTGGTTTCAACCACTGCGTCTGACGAACTCGGGACCCCTGACGTGGAGGGTCCGGCGGTGAGATGACTTACCCGCAGGCCATCATGGTCCTCTTGGGTGACGGAGGCAATGCCTCTCCCATGGGCCACATGTATGATCAAATCATCTTTCTCGGGTTCTGCGAGCGACGCGGCTAAGCCAGCCAGGGCGTCTGCTTGGCCGTTCTGCGACCGTGGGACATGGGTAACCTCTGGTCGAGAAGAGAACTGGGCCATTAGGCGGAGGGTGTACTCCAGCAATGGTGCGAGATCCGGCTTCCTGACGACGTAGTCACCATTAACCTGTTTGATTACCAGCTCGGAATCTCCCTTCACATGTAGATGGGGCACACGGATCTCAAGGGACAACTCGAGGCCGATGATGAGGGCTTGGTACTCTGCCTCGTTGTTCGTACAGGCTTCTGACAACAGGAACGAGTATGGAAGGACGGATTGCACCGGGGTAATGAAGACAATACCCAGGCCCACTCTGTTGAGCTTGGGATCGTTGAGCCTCCTACCGGTGGGGCTCCGGGAGGCGCCGTCGAAATGCATTTGCCAACACGGGACAACATGATCGACTGAGAGGATCGTCTCATCAGGGAAATCCAGGTCCAGGGATTGATCCGCGGAGGTTGGATGGGCAATTAAAAAGACTACCAACGCTTGTCCCTTAATGTCCTTCTGAGGTACAAACCTGATATCAAACTACTGGAGGATCACTGCCCACCGTGCTAGTCGGCCAGTCAGCATAGGGCAGTTCAGGATGTACTTCAGTGGGTCTACCCGGGAGACCAATTGCACCTCGTGGTGCTGCAGGTAATGTCGCAACTTCTGCACGGCGAAGACGAGCGCAAGGCAGCTCTTTTCGATAGGGGAGTATCTGACCTCCGTATCGAGAAGCAAGCGGCTGAGATATTAGAGACTATTCTCAGTACCCTCGTTATTCTTCTGGGTGAGCAGCGCACAGAGGGATCTCTCCAGGGCGGTCACATAAAGGACCAGCGGCTTTCCGGAGATGGGTGGCATCAAGACCGGAGGTTGGAGCAGATACTGCTTGATTTCCTCGAAGTCGGTCCGACACTCCTCATCCCATTCGTAGGCGACGCCCTTCTTCATGATCCGGGAAAAGGGCTTACACTTTCCGGCTAGATTCGTGATGAATCGGCGTATATAGGCTAAGTGGCCTTGAAGGCCTCGAAGCTCCCGAATGTTGCTCGGGGGAGGCATTTGGCTAATGGCCATGATCTTCTCCGGTTCGATCTCGATACCTCGGTATCTGACAACAAAGCCCAAAAACTTCCCAGAGGTGACCCCGAAGGCACACTTCAACGGGCTCATCTTCAGGTGACGGGAACAGAGGAAACCAAACAATTTCTCAAGGTCTTTGAGATGGTCCTGGCACTGACATGATTTGACTACGAGGTCATCCACGTAGCATTCCACCAATGTCCCGAGAATCGGCTTGAATATGCGATGCATGGACCTCTGATAAGTGGCACCTGCATTTTTCAAATTGAATGGCATAACCTGGTAGCAAAAGGTACATTGGGGAGCTCTGAAGGCAGTGGACTCCCCGTCTTCGGGGGCCATCTGGATCTGGTTGTACCCGTAATACCCATCCATAAAAGAGAGGGCTTGGAACCCGGCCGTGGCGTCAATCAATAACTCTGTCACCGAGAGTGGGAAGTCATCCTTTGGGCAGTGGCGATTAAGATCGCGGAAGTCGATGAAAACCCTGATCTGCCTATTCTTCTTCCTGACTGGCACAATGTTGGCAAGCCACTTGGGGTACTGGAATTCCTTAATGAAGTTGGATTTGATAAGCTTGTCAACTTCGGCTTCAACCATAGCACCATGAGAAGGGTGAATATTCCTGGGAGGCTACTTAAACCCACGATGTTTTGCCGGGAGGCCCAAACGGTGAACGAATACCTGGGGATCTAGCCCTGGAATCTCATTGTAACTCCAAGCAAACACATCACGGTGTTGTTTGAGGAAGTCTACGTACTACTGCCGCTCCTCGGGGGACATGGCTGCACTGATCAATGTGGGTTTCAGATCTGCCTCACTACCAAGGTTCACCTGTACCAGTTCATCAACCGTGGTAGAGACGCCTTTTTCAATGGCGGGGGGAGCATCCTCCAGGTCTTCCTCCCCACCCATGGGGGGACTTCCTGCGACGAAAGATACTTCTGGGCTATAAAAATCCGTGGGGCAGCTGGTGCCGGCTTGGGCAGCAGCGATCATCACATCGGGAGACTCGCTTGCCATCGAGACCATAGCAATGAAGGCAGTTGACCCTATCCCATCTGGCCTTCGGCCTAAAGGGCCACATTTGATGATATCAAAGCAGTGGTGACGTGTCGGCCTGAGTCGGTTAATTCCAGCCCGGCGGAAGAGACATGTATGGCGTACCGCCATTGTCATAAGCTTGACACTCCGGTACCGTACAGGGCTAGGAGATTCCGCGATGACCTGAGCCTGGTTGATGTAGGAGTACGAGGTGATTTTCCACCGTTGCTTGGACACGGGAACATGCCTTCCTTGCGTACCCAAAACAACAAAACATTGCCCCATGTCGGGGGTCGTGGCCTCCAACCAGTGGATCGGGAGGATGTAGGCGTCATCCATGCTTGCCTAGGGATCACTTGTGACCGGGGCGGGTTCATCCTCACTTACTAAGATTTGCTTATCCTTACTTTTGTAATAACCCGCATCCAGATAGCGGGCCTCACAAGAAGCGAAAGGGGACGCGTCTCCTTGGAGCACGCCTACTCGACCGTTGAGAGAGTATTTGAGGCACTGGTGATACGAGGAAGGGACCGCTGCATGCAGATGGAGCCATGGCCTACCCATCAATGCGTTGTAGGCGGTGTCCTGAGAGACAACCATGAACTCGGTGCTGGCAATTAAGCCACCGAACTGAGTCTTTAGGCGGATCTTGCCGACTGGGGTTTGCTCTGTCCTGTCGTACCCCTGGATCCTGAGGTCAGAGGGAGTCAAATCACCTTCACACAAACCCAGCTTTCGCAATGTCCAGGTCGGAATTAGATTGATTCCGGAACCCGTGTCAACGAGGCAGCGGCGGACTTACACGCCATTGAAGTGGCCAGTGATGTACAACGGGCGAATGTGCCCCTGTATAGGAGGGTCCTCATCTTCACCGGAGAATGAGATAACCGCCTGACATTCGACGTTTTCAATCGACTCAGTATGGAAGGCTTCTGCAGCTGCTACCTCCGTCTCAAACTGGAGGGGGCTCCTTAGGGCCTCGGCAAGTGCATCACGCATTTCAAATGACAGGCGAAGGGCCTCGAGGATAGAAAGCCTCGCCGGAATGCCATCCAGGTGCTTCAGGACATCATAATTTCGTGCTAAACGCGACCCTCTGCCTACAGGAGGTCGGTCGGCATTTGGAGGCATAGCGGGTCCTGCTGGTTGAACCAACGATCGACTAGTACTGGGTACATCTTTCTTCCTACTAGTAGAAGCCTGGAGAGTAGTCGCTGGACTAGGATCGGACAGCGGAGGCTGTCCTGTAGCCGGGCAAGACTGACTGTGATACGAACGAGGCAGCTCCCCCCGATCCAGTAGCACGAACGACGGTGGAGGTAGAGCCGAGGGCGTTAGATGGGGTTGCGCGTGTTGAGATCTGCCATGAGCCTACTGCCTGGTCTCAGTAGCATGCACGGCCTGGCCAAAAGTGCCTGCTGACGTACCTCGATGACCGGCGCGGTTGCGATTCCGCTGACGTTGACGTCGGCTGGAAACATTGGGGAGGTCTGCCTGGCGTTCCCCCTCGTCGGGGGTCATATAGGGCTTTACCAGCTCCACGGTGTTAACCGAAACATACCCCTGGCTGTCACTCGAGGAGTCATCCACCGCTTGGCGGATTCTGGGAGGAATCCCCATTTCAGGGGGCATAAAGTTGCCGAGAGTGCGGGATGACGACGGCACCGGCGGTGCGCGTTTCTTCTTCTTACGTCGCCGCTGCATGCCCTTTTGGGAAGAGCCCGACTTTGAAGACGATGCGGAGGCACCATCTACTTCTTCTGAAGGTTCCAACTGCTTCAGGTGCGCCCGGATGATACCATGGTCACGGAAGATGGTTTTTCGAGCCATCCAGTCGTCGTATTTCTGGGATTCGCGGCTGGGGACCTGCTGCCACTCGCCTACGCTGTCGCTGCCGATCTCTGATCCTGCAAAGACACCTGCCACTTGCGCTGGTGCTGGGCCCAAATTGACTATGTTGTTGTTGACCTGGTCTTGAATCCAATCTTTAAACACATAGAATTGCTTGAGGGTGTGCCCTAGGATCCAATGATAAGGGCATTAGTTGGGGTGATCGGTGAGATTCGCCTCTGCCGGCCTTCTGCACTCAGGCAGACGCACAATCCCTTGCTCTAGAGCACTTCAAAAGTAGCCAGGGACCTGATTTTCGTTGAACGAATAAGTCTGGTACCTTCTTTCCGGGTAGGGGGCCCTGGGGGCCTGGCCCTGACAAGGGGCCGGAGGGGCCTTCCGAGGAGGCGGCGCCTGATTGTCTCGCCTAGGTGGCGGTGGCGCATTGCGCGGGGGAACCTGTCGGTTCTGAGGCGGTCGCTGCTGGGCAGGAGCCTGTGCTTGAGGTGGAGGACCTCTGCGGGGTTGTGGGGGTGATGCCGCCGGCAGTAACTCCAGCTGCCTCGGGGATTCTATTTGGGCCACCGCGGCGGGTTCAGCCCTGGTGGTCCTCCTGGCCGGGATCAGAGGGGGAAAAAAACGTGCCTGACTGGCCTGTTGTAGGGCTTCCTCAAGGGGTTGAGCCTTATCTGAGAAATATCTGAACCCTCCAGGGTAGTTCTGGGTAATCAGGGAGGGTACCAGCTCTGTCTTGACGTTCCCCACACACATCGTCAGTAGTTGCTCCTGAGTCAGTGGCATATCGAGGGAATACATAAGTCCCTTCCACCAGGCGATGAAATCTACAACCCGCTCATCAGGCCTTCGCTTTCACTTGAAGAGGTCTGCAATACTGGTCTTCCGTGTGGTGGAGCTGAACTAGTATAAGAACTACTGGCGAAGATCCTCCCAACCGGTCACCGATATGATAGGGATCTGGCTGTACCAGACGAATGCCAGACCTTCCAATGTCTGTACGAAACATCGGAGCTTGGCAGCTTCCTACTGAGCCGGAGTCCCCAGCATGGGGCCACACTTGGAAGAAAAATGATCCAAGTGCTGCGGTGGGTCCCCTGTGTCGTTAAAAGGTGAGAAAGTGGGGTTCCCAAAACCCGTAGGTGCGGGAATATCATCCACCCATGCGGGATAAGGCTTGCCATCCGGTGGGACCGCCACCTGCCGTGTTTCCAACGCTTCAAGGCGGGCTATGAGCGCCACGATAAGATCATCCAGGTGGGGGTCCCTGTCTTGATGGGGATCCCTAACCACAAGTGCATTTCCAGGTTCTTCAACACGGTAGATGGCTTCGGCCGCTCGTGGGTCAACTGGCTGGACGACCCGCGGGGCGACTGGGGGAACCTGGACTGGATTCTTCAGATTGCCCCGTCGCTCGGGGGGATTTGGCGAGACGTATCGCACCCTCTTGCCATACGTTCCGGCTTCTGCCATGTCTACAACAGTAGCCTGATCAGGGTTGCCCGGAGGCATCTCACCGGGGGGAAATTGTTCCTGCCCCTGCTGCCCCGGCCTGGGATTACCATAGTCGGGTCGCCGCTCTGCGGCGCGCTCAGCCAAGAGTTCGTCAACCAGCCTCTTCTTCTCAGCAAGCAGCTGGCGTAACGTGGCCTTCTCGGGATCTTCGTCCGTTTTCTACACAGAGGCGGACGGGTCGGAGTGTTTTACTGTTCCGATGTGCTCATTACCCTTGCCAGTGTTTCGACCGAGTACCAGCGACTCGGTGGGTATGGGGAGGCCTAGCAGGTTCCTCTGCTGACGGGTAACTCTCCCTGATGGGTCCAGCAGTGGCGGTACGCCCTCGAGGGGTAAGTCTCCATCAAGGAATTCAAGCTCATCTTCCTTGTCCATGACGTCAGCCATGTGGACCACGACCCCTCTCGAGGGCATGTCCTCGATGTCACATAATGAATCGGGCTGCCGTCGGATAGGGTCGAAGAGGAGAGCGGCATAGTGTCCCCAACCACGGACTTGCACATGGGGGGTGGCTTCCCTGACGATTCTACGGAGTGCTTTAAAACTCTGAACGCATTTTCGTTGAAGGGCGCTCTGGAGTCCTGGAGACTCAGGGTGCTGGGCCATAAGGAGTGCGGTCGCATCGACCAGGCGGCACTGCTCGCCGATTTCTTCGAAGTGCTCTCGACTTATGGGGTACACCACCTGTTTGTAACGATGGCGGAAGTGTGTCGCCCATAGGGTTTGACAAAAGCACCCCACTTCTTCAGGGGTAAGAGACTCCGGTACGCGAAAATTCAGCGCCGCCGTAGGCCAGAACTTTTCTAGGAAGTAATCCGCTGTGAGAATACTCCAGAATCTCCTAGGCTCGGACTTAGGGTCTGGCCCTGTATTGCCCCACTCGTCAACCGAGGGCAGCTGAGGGACTGGTAGCGGTACCGAGGTGGACCTCTGGGATAGTAAGCTCGGCGGCGGAGAATACGGTGAGCGAGCTGACTGGACACCCAATTCCGGGCCATCCTCCAAAGAGTGAGGTGACCTGGCCACGATTTCACGATACGACGGGCTGATAACCACAGCTTCCGGAACAGGAGCCGCGGCTACCAGCGACAGGTCGTGTTGTCGCTCTACCATCCTTGGCCCCCAAAATAACTCTCTGTGATCCTTGGTAGAGGTAGAGGGAGCTTTTGGTGACAAAGGCGGTGATTGCGCAGTCGAGACCTGTGGAATTCCCAAGATTTCTTCCTCCTGGATGTACCTGCGGAGAGAGATGGGAATGTGGTGGACCTCATTTTCTGGGAGAATGAGGATAACGCATCTGGTTCCTGCCCCAATCCTTGATATGGAGGAGCGGGGAGAAGGTTCCATCGCAGAGTCACATTCCTCTTCAGATTCGGAGAAGCGGGCAGGTTTGATCTCCACCCGGGCCTTCCTAGGATTCTTCTTGTGGCGGCGACGACCCGCTCTCCTACCTCGGGGTGGCTCTTCGGGACAGGGTTGATCCCTACCAAGCAGTCTCGGGGTGGCGGTGGCGCCATGGCGGAGAGGGACCCCACTCAAGATAGCCGAGGTGCGAGGGGCGCCAGGGCAAATGTCGAAGGGTACATGGGGAGGACTTCCATGAACACCACCCATGTAGGCGGAACCTCTGTTGGAATCAGCAGGAGCATGGGAATGACCTCCATGGTCGATGCGAGTAGAGCGAGGCTGACCTTCACTCCTCGAGTTGCTGGGGCGAGGAGGACCTTCGCCAGTTGCAGAGAGGACGTAGGGAGGGCCCCCACGTTGGAGAAGGACCGAATAGACGGTTCCTTCAGATCGGCGGTCGGGGGCAGGAGGATGGACTCCATACCCTATATAGTGGGCGCAGGAAAGGTTTCCGCACTGAACATCACTGCCACGGGGCAGGTCTTCCTTCAGGATGGGTGTAGCGCGAGGCATACCTCCATGACGAACTTCAGAGCGGGGAAGGCCCACGCCCTGTGAAGTAGTGGCACGAGGAGGACCTCCGTACGAGGTGACATCACCACGGGTTAGTTTGCGGCGATCACCACTTGGGCCAGCAATCCGGAGAGTCAACCCAGCCTGCTCGTGGGGCGGTTGGGGTCTCGATCTTGGTTGGGTGAAGGAGTGCCCCTGCTCAGTGTATGCAAGGGCTTCACGATGCACGTCGGCGGTGGCTCGGGCCACTGTAGCTGTCGATGTTGACGCGCCTGGGCGAGCGTCCTCAGCCCGGGCCCGGCGCTGATGTCGGGTCAGGCGAGCTGGTGCAGGTGGTGCAGGGACGTAGCCTGCCTGCTCTTCCTGCGGGGCGGGACGGCAGCGCTGACACGGCCGGGCGGGAGCTCTCGCCTGGAGCCCTTGGGTCGGGACCCAGAGCGGGCTGAGCCGGACGGCGCCCGCCTCTTCAGTATAAGGCAAGGAGTCGTCAAGGCGTTCCGGAGACAGGCTCCCAAAACGGTTGAACGTTGGGGTGGGGAGCAGGGGCTCCCTGCGCGGCCTGTTAGGGTGGCGTTGATGGCGGGGCCTGGAGGCCTCCAGGTCCAGGCGGGCCATATCCCGAGTTGGGATGACCCCTTCTTCCTCGTACCTGCACACGAGGTTGTTGATCACCCTTCGCTGGATGACCTCTGATGTGGAAAGGGGACGTGGGCGCCCCGTATTCCGTGATGTGGCGGCTATCGTGGAGGTAGTGGCGCTACGCGGGGTGGCCGTGGCTGTGTTGCCCCCGCCCCTGCGTGGGAGAGGAGCGGACGATGATCGCGTCTATGTAACAGAAACCTAGTTCCTGAGAAATGAAGGGATCAACTCATCAGTACTAAGAGGAAAAGGATTGACAGCAAGTGCCCCAGCATCCTCCCATTCTCCACGTCTGTAAGAAGGATCCACGCCAACATGCTGCAGAACAGAGTGCCCCTCATTCTACTGCCCCGACTTCCGGTTAGTTTCACGACAGGCCCGCTATTTTCTTGGCGGGACCAGGCGCCGGATATCTGGATCCGGTGACACGTCAATCTACTGGTGTCTTGAACGCTACTAATCTCCATATTGAGGAGAAGAATTTCACGTCGGGTTCACCATTTCTGTTTCCGACGCTTTCGCCGGGGCGCGCGCCCGTTCGTTTCTGGAGGAGGACGCGCGGCGCTTTGTTGCCCCACATTCCCGCTTTCCAAAGGTGGGTGACATTCGCTCCTTATTCAGGGACGTCTACTCCTGGATCGAAACGAGATGATGGGATGTCGGTTCTTCCTTCTGTGGATTCCTCCTCAGAACTCGTCACCTAGTCCGGGTCTCCCTCATAGATTTAATACGTAGTTCATGAAAATCTTCCCAGTGCCATGTTTCCATGGACGCCGGTTAATTAAACTGCTTCTGTCGGGACATTCCAAAGGGTCTGGTCAGGGCAGCATACTTCAGTCGGGGGAGTAGTCACGTTGAGGCATCAATAGCGTGTCTGGATGCTGGGGAACCTGGCATGTCTGTCTGTTATCCCTGGTCACAAGGCTTCTCGAGAGCATGGAAGCCTGAGGCATCCCACATCGAACGTGGGGAATTATATGCCATAGACACATATCTGAGGTTTTCCTCAGCTTCCCGTGTTTAACACAGGGTATTCCGCGAGTTTAACGTATAGCTGAGACGGATCAACCCAACCAGAGCATTAGCTAGGTTAGATCGGATTGAGGGATTCTCCTTGAAGGGATGTCGATACCGGGGCCAGCCTATGGGCAGTTGTGAAGAAGAGCGTACCGACATGGTTTCACCGAGATATGATGGTCCGGGCGAGAATCGGGATGGACAGTAGATGGATGAATGGAGTGGAGATGGAGTGAAATCTGACCATCGCAGGGGCGACGGTGAAGTTCAGCTTGAGCCTTGAGGAGGCTTCCTACGTATTCCCGTGGCAGGGAATCAAAGTCCGCGTAGTTCGGGATGGTGCCAGTAAACCGACGTGAAGGTGGACCTTGGCCCGATAAATGTCGTCAGCGAACCAACATGAAGTTGGACCTTGGTCCGATGGACATCATCAGCGTATCGACGTGAGGGTGGACCTTGGTCCAATGGGAATCGTCAGCGTGCCGACGTGAAGGTGGACCTTGGTCCAATGGGCATCATCAGCGTGCCGACGTGAAGGTGGACCTTGGTCCAATAGGCATCGTCAGCGTGCCAACGTGAAGGTGGACCTTGGTCCGATGGGCATCGTCAGCGTGCCGACGTGATGGTGGACCTTGGTCCGATGAGTGGTGGGCTTGAGCCTCTAGAAGGCTTCCTACGTACCATTCCTTGACATGGATCAAAGACCCCGTAGTTCAAAGGGTTTCATCGGTGACCCGACGTGAAAGTAGACCCGTGGGTCCACTAGTGGTGGGATTGAACCTTGGGAAGGTTTCCTACGTACCATGCCTTGAAATGGATCAAAGTCCTCATAGTTAAAAGGATTGATGGAATACAGTTTAACGTCATGCGGGACGGTAGTGAACCCTGACGTGAATAAACGACGGGCGGTGGGTGTCGGCGAACTAACGTAAATGAGGGACCTTGGTCCGATGGGAGATGGGCTTGAACCTCTGGGAGGATTCCTACGTACCATGCCTTGACACGGATCAAAGTCCTCGTAGTTCACTGGAAGAAGAGCGTACCAACATGGTTTTACCGAGATATGACGGCCGGGCGAGAATCGAGATGGACGGTAGATGGATGAATGGAGTGGAGATATAGTGAAATGGGACCATCGCAGGGGCGACGGTGAAGTTGGGCTTGAGCATTGAAGAGGCTTCCTACGTATCCCCGTGGTAGGGAATCAAAGTCCGCGTAGTTCGGGATGGTGCTGGTAAACCGAGGTGAAGGTGGACCTTGGCCTGATGAATGTCGTTAGCGAACCAACGTGAAGTTGGACCTTGGTCTGATGGGCATCGTCAGCGTACCGATGTGAGGGTGTACCTTGGTCCAATGGGCATCATCAGCGTGCCGACGTGAAGGTGGACCTTGGTCCAATGGGCATCGTCAGCGTGCCGACGTGAAGGTGGACCTTGGTCTAATGGGCATCGTCAGTGTTCCGACGTTAGGGTGGACCTTGGTGCAATGGGCATCGTCAAGGTGCAGACGTGAAGGTGGACCTTGGCCCGATGAGTGGTGGGATTGAGCCTCTGGAAGGCTTCCTATGTACCATGCCTTGACATGGATCAAAGACCCCGTAGTTCAAAGGGTTTCATTGGTGAACCGACGTGAAAGTAGACTCGTGGGTCCACTAGTGGTGGGATTAAACCTTGGGAAGGTTTCCTACGTACCATGCCTTGACATGGATCAAAGTCCTCATAGTTCAAAGGATTGATGGAATATCGTTTAACGTCATGTGGGACGGTAGTGAACCCTGACGTGAATAAACGACGGGCGGTGGCTGTCGGCGAACCGACGTAAATGAGGGACCTTGGTCCGATGGGAGATGGGCATGATCCTCTGGGAGGATTCCTACGTACCATGCCTTGACACAGATCAAAGTCCTCATAGTTCACTGAAAATTGGGGGCTTGGCACACCGACAAGGAGACGGTCTGGGCCAATGTTTGTTGGGATTTAACCTCAGGGAGGCTTCCTACATACCATGCCTTGACACGGATCAAAGTCCTCGTAGTTCGGATTGGGAAATGCAGTTTAACGTCATGCTGGACGTGGGTGAACCGACGTGAATGAGGTCAGAACGACTAGATGGTGGGTTTGAACCTCGTAGAGGCTTCCTACGTACCATGCCTTGACATGGATCAAAGTCCTCGTAGTTTGGATTGGTCACAACGGATTGCCGTCGGACTGGAATTGCAGTTTAACGTCGTGATGAACGTAGGTAGAACTCGACGTGAATGATGATGGGTGGGCTTCAACCTCAAGAAGGCTTCCTACGTACAATGCCTTGACATGGATCAAAGTCCTCGTAGTTCAGGTGGGAATGGGTGTGCAGTTTAATGTCATCCGGGACGAGGGGGGATATAGTTTAACGTCATGCTGGACGAGGGCATGCAGTTTAACGTCATGCGAGACAGGGCGAAACTCGACGTGAATGAACGACCGAGCAATATGGCTTGAACCTCATGGAGGCTTCCTACGTACCATGCCTTGACATGGATCAAAGTCCTCGTAGTTTGCTATAGGTGGGGGCCAGGGTCGGTGCTCACTCTAAGCCCACGTGAGTCCTGCTCGGTGTGAGAAACAGGAGGTTCCAAGGACCTGATGATCACGTCGCGAAGGGTGCATCCGTGAGAAGCGAAGAGGGGCTTACGTGTTAGGCGGCCCATGGTGGTGGGACTTACTCCAGGATGGGGGCCCATGGTGCGAAAAAGCACGGGAAAGATGGACCTTGGTCCAATGATGGGAGGTGCCTCATTCCCTATCACGCCCTCCACTGACCTTGGTAGTGGGGAAGTACGGAGATGCAGGGGTGCAGCCATCCGTTGGGGAACTATGGTCGCCCTTCTCCTATGAACATACGCCACTCCAATAAGGAGGATACCATCCCTTGTGGATGGGTGATTCCATTCCTGTGGAGACAAGTGGTGTAAAGAATGTTCGAGCTGGGGGGACCCATCGTGAGGGGCACGAGGTCGGGTCACAGTTTAACGTCATGTGTTGAGGACATGGTTCTTGGTAGTTTAACATCCTGTAGCTCGGACGAGGTAGGTTCACTCCACACCCCTATGACTTACATAACCGGTAACCTCTGGTCCTTGGGGAAGGGAAGGTACCGGTAAGGCCATGGTTAAGGGGGGTTGTGGAACGAACCATCAAGGGGTCCACGTTAGCGTGGCTATGCGAAGAAGCAATAGCCATTAGCGTGCCTATACGAAGAAGCATTAGGCGAAGCAACGCTACTGGTGGTATTGTCCATGGGACTTTGAAATCACATCGTGCAAACCTGGAGGGTCGCACGGGAAGAGGAATTTCTTAGCAAAGGAGTGTGCTTCGCAAAGTGGAGTGCCTTGGCCTTAGCATGGGGCATAGGTGTGAGTGGAAGGTGCTTCGCGAAGTGGAACAGTGTTCGCGGAGCACTGCCTCGCGAAGAAGGGGTGCCTCACGAAGCAGGGTCCTACGAAGCAGTGTGCTTCGCGATGTGTAGCGATCCTACCTTAGCATAGGGATCACTAGCATGGGTTGGGTGTTTCGCGAAGCATAAACGCTCCACAGCTGCCCGGGATCCCTTTGGAATCCCCTTCCTTCGCGAATGCCCTTGAGCTTCGCGAAGGGCATCCCTCTCGGAAGAGGGGCTCAAAACGAGACAATGCAGAGGCGTCTCGCAAAGTATAAGTACCTCGCGGAGTTCATGATTCCCGATGAAAAGAGTGCTTCGCGATTTGGGAGAGGAGAAGCCGAAAGGTCGGATTTTCCTTCCTCATAACTCAGGGGGAGTCCAGTATTTATAGGCAAGGGGCGCCGCGAAGCAGAACTCGCACGCCGCCTCCGGTGCTTCGCGGCGCGCTCGCGAACTTCAACGTCGTCCGTGGAGGGTACCGCCTCTGGAGCTTCGCGGCGGCTCGCGAATGTCAAATGCGTTCACGGAGGATTACCGCCTCTGGAGCTTCGCTGCGGGCTCGCGAACGTCAAATGCATTCGCGGAGGATTACCGCCTCTGGAGCTTCGCGGCGGCTCGTGAATGTCAAATGTGTTCGCCGAGGATTACTGCCTCTGGAGCTTCGCGGGGCCGCGATGATGAAGGACCCTCGCGTCGGTCCTTCACGTCGGTGCTTCGCGGCGGTGCTTTGCGGCGGTGCTTCGCGAGGCAGCGTGCCGACATTCTTTTTCGGTCCTTCCTTTCGTGCAATATTTTGGCGCCAACATACAACCAAACAGATTACAAGGAACAAGGCTCTAGATGAGGATTCAGAGAAGGCACATTCACCAAAGTAGAGCTAACCAGAAATGAAATATTGAGAGTGTATGGAATTTAAATCGATACTAAGCCAGTGAAACTATTCATAGGATATCTTGCTGACCAGCCATGCAAAGGTGGTGAGTTGCATCATAATATTTGCTGGGGAGGGGCCATTACTAGTTGTCTTGATTGAGATGATTTTCTATAGACCTATGGGTCATGTAATGTGTCACTTAAGACTTAAAGCCTTTTAATGGTTCCCCCTCACCACTTGAAATGGGAATTATAAAAAATTTATAAAAATTTAAGGCCTTCGGGGTCTTCAGGAAGGCATAAAAATCGATGTTTTATGTTATGAAATCCTTGAACCATAGTATTTGTTTAAAAACTAGGGTTGTTACATTCATATACACATAATAAATTCCTCCATCTAAATTACATATTACTTCTTAAGGTAAAAACATATGAGGGTACTTCTACTTTATTGATTTCTTTAGTTACCATTATTCCTCATCATATTTATAGTTTATATATAATAATTTATCAAAGTGAGTTTTAATATTGCATACAACTTTATTTCTATGATCCAATATCATTAAAAGATACTCATAATAATGGAGATTATTTCTTGTTTATAAAACCTCTTTATTTAGTACATATGGGGGACCTGTTTTTGACTTCCTCAAGTTGGATTAGTGGAATACATTTGGTACTTGAGATGGGGTTGGTGGGAGTTCTAGTCGGTAAGACACAACTCTAATGTTATTGAAAATTCCAAAGTGACCAATATACTAGGTAATAGCTTACCAATATTCTAAAATATCTTGACTCACTTCCATGGTGATATATATAGAAATAGTTTATTTATAACCTCAAACTCCAGTTCTCCACAACGATAGTCAGCATAACACTTTTGTTAACTTTGATAACTCATGATATATTTTTGAATGGTCTAGACCATTTACAAAATTTTCTCAATAATTTTAGGTAACAAAAACGTTTTTTCACTAAATTCATCCCATAAACCTTTTTTATATATTTAATCCCATATAGGTCAAGATATGTAGCCATTAGGATGATTGGGTAGAGGCAATTATTGAATGAGAACTTGGCTGGAGGAAGGTGTTCATCCGGTCATAATTTGAATTCCATCAAGAATGATCTCAACATGTCATCTAGTTTATAGATATTCCACTCAAATTGGCAATCATTTTGGTAGTGATAGGCCGTAATGATGTTTGAATTAGTATTTCATTCACATTGAAGAATTTTCTAGAACACAGAGTTAAATATTAGATATTGATCTAATACAATCGATAATTTTGTTCCATGAATCCTCACCCCTTATCTAATGTCTATCCTAAAAATCTAAAGATGTGATTAGTCCTCTCGAATTAAAATTAAGTGGGCATTCCTTGTAAATAAATCCACTACATCCCATATATAATTATTTCCTCATGATGTTGTTGAAGAAACAATGAAAAATTCCATGGTTATGTTTTACCATTTCAATGTACGTATGGATAATGGTTTCATCATCCATTTGTAATTTCAATATTCATACTTCATTTGATAGCATACCAAAAAATTTGATATATATTCTGAGATCTCATTCTTCATATCATCTAAAAAATAGTGACATCAAAGATCTTGAAACCCCTTTGTTTTCCCCAGGTGGATATAGATTTTTGATATTTGTTAATCATCAATAAATCCTTCTTTATACCATGATTTTATAGTATTCATATTCAGGAAAAAATATCACAAATCATTATTCATAAATTTTGACCTATAGGGACCTCACTTTTCTTATATCTTCCTCAATCTTTAAAATTTCCACATCATCAATTTGTACTTCCATTATATTCTTCAAAATGGATGATTGAGAAATAGTTTGAGGATGGAATGATTATATTCCTTCTTTTACAATTCCCATATTCTTCCATTACAATTATAAGAATGGTTGATTATTATAAACTCTCATCAGTGATAAATTTTCCATATCCATTCTACATAGATTTTATACCACTTTATTTTCCTTCCCATGATGGTTGTGGATTGAGAAATAATAGACCTTGATTAGAACTAACCATATTTAGTAGTTAATATTAATCTATTTGTTTGGGAATATATATTTGAGGAACTTATTATCTATATATATTTCACACTTCTCCCTAAAGAATTTTTTTCTATATTTTCAATGCAATGATAACTACAACCTACTCTAGATTCTAGGATGGATAGTTCTTATTATGAACATGAAACTTACTCATTGTGTTGGATATTAATTTATCGATTTTCATTAAAAAAACCAAATCCTTATTTAAAGAATCATTTTATGTCCTTAATAGTTACCAACTTATAGGTAGTGTTTGTACTAGTGCAATGATAAGATTATTTTTTAATTACTTAAACTCTCTTTTCATTAATTAGTGTATAAAAATTTTATTATGTTCCAATTTATCTTGGTTAGTAGGTTTGAAAAGTGTGATAAGTTTCTCAAAAATGATCATTAATACCTATCTATTCCAAGGAAATTACATATATCAATTACTGATGACAGTCTTTGATACTCTTTAATTTCCATTGTCTTAGAAATTTCAAAAAAATATCTCTTTGAAAGTGATGACATTCCCCATAAAAAATACTTCATCCATGAAGAACTAAAAATCTACTCTACTTTTAATATATCCTATCCTTTAGTAATTTAATTTGTAAATCATTAAAATACCTCTCATGATCATCCTTTATTTTGGATTATATTATAATATTATTTATAAATAATACCACAAATTTCTCAAGGTAGTCTCGAAAGACTCTATTAATTAATTCCATAATTAGTATGGAGGAATTAATGAGTCATAATCCCATAATGATGAACTCATAGTGTATATACCATATCTAAAAGTAATTTATGAAAGTATCTTCCTTCTTCACCTTTAATTGGTGATATCCCAACCAAAGGTCCACCTTAGGAAAATAGTGGGTTTGATGTAGTTTATTGAACAAGTCATATATATGTATTAGGGGATTATTGATCTTCATAATCATTTAATAGTTCATTATAATCAATACAGATCCAAATTAACCCATATTTATTCTGGACGAAGAGGACTGATGCACCCCATGGTGAAGCACTCAAGAATATAATACCCATATCTAGATTCTTTTGTAACTGATTTTTTGGTTCTTCCAACTTAACGATCTCCATTCTATAAGGAGCATTTAAAATTGAAAAAATATCCCCAATTAAGTTCAATTGAGAATAAAACCTCTCTATCATAAGGGAGACTATAAAAATCCAAGGGTAATATATTAGTATAATCCTTCATAAGTATAATATATTCAAAAATGATTCTATACATTATATCAATTATTTTATCTCAATATTCTTCATTATAAAGAAATAATATTATTTCTTGAGAAGAGGATTCTAAAGTATATTCATCATCCTTCTTACAATTGTACAAAATTGGAGGATAATCCAGGATTGAAAAGTGATCACCCTATACTAATAGTTTATGTTGGATTTATATACGGATAACCAATACATGATGAATATACACTCAAAATGCACTACTAAAGTATGAAGATATCTTTTGGAAGATTTAGTCCTCAAAAATAAATACAGAGGAGCTACATACGCGGGATTAAACAATTTCTCCATTTTCTATTATCACAAATATCTCAACCTGCCAGTTTTTGTGTAGTTATACTAAACATGGAATATATTAATGAATTCATAGAACCATAATCAAATTGTAAATTCACTATTATTGAATAAATAATTACCATACCTGTCACCACATCATTTTAGGAATCCAACTCATTAGTAGTGATATCATATGTCCTTCCTTTCACCATTGGACTTAGTGGTTGTTATCATTGATTGTATCCAAAAAAATTGAATTAGTGAATTGTATTACATAATTCCATTGTCCCTTACTATTAAAACACTATTTCATAGGATGAGTGTTGATCTATACCTTCTTACATGGATAACATTCATGGGTTTCTCCACCTCTCCTTGGTATTTATTACCATGATTCCACTACTTTTCACAATTGAAGTATCTTCTAATTCCCTTTTAAAAATTTATGTGATATTTATTCACATAATTTTGACACATGGAATTTTGATTTTTCTTTTCTACATTAGATTTAACAAATTATCCTTCAAATGAAAACTCTATTTTACATTTTTTATCCCCAATAACATTAGATTGTTGAGAATATCCAATCATTATCTCAGCCTTAAGGGAAAATACGAAATCTGTTCAAAGCTGTTAAAGGATCAAATTAAAAAATATTCTCATTTAATACAAAAAATATGTGACCCACCTTAAATTTATCATTTATGATAAATATGGTGGAATACCATGAAATTCCTTTTATACTTACCTCTTACACCGAATAAACTCATATTAATTTTTCTTCAGTCTGAGGAATACCCTCTAAATTTTAATAAATGCAGTGTTGGGAAAATATTTATTGAAAAATATTTTCTTGAATTATTCACATTTCATTGAATCAATCT
>CAUJRU010003148.1:0-55395 GCA_963277665.1 Viscum album
AAACACCTAGGCCTACCACCACAACTACCCCAATCGAATATTCCTAGTCTAATAATGGAACTCATGCCATCACATCCAGCACGAAGATACTTCGGATATCTGGGAAAGGGATCATAAAGGAGCTAATAACCAACAACTAATAGAAATGTTGGAAAAAAAAACCATCCCCCTTGAAATGGGGGTGTTCGGAACTAAGTCCTCGACTTGGGTGGTGCGTAAATAAGAAATATAAGAACTACAAATATAGGTATAATTTACAATCACTCAACCGAACCTAGGTTTTCCAAAGCCAATCCAAGAACAAGCACTCTCATCCCTATTCATAAGAAACACACTGCTCACATGTGAGTCACAACTCATCCCAAGAACCAATTCCCATTTATGCTATTCTTGCTTCCATGTTCAAGTAATCTCATTTAAATTAATTTCTACACTAATAGGAAACAAATAACATAAGGGAAAACCAAGGGAAAATGTTACATCCAACATAAATTTGAGCATTTACACCCGGTTTTCTTCCAATTTCATAACAACAAAGGGATAAGTGAGATCCCTCGAAGTAATGGGACCAAAGAAATCCCCAAGACATAGCACCATGCCTCGAAAATTCAAGAACAAACGGTCTCTCAACAATAGATGATTCCACCCCAATTTGTGATATAAGAAGAGTAACCACATAGCCCAAAATCCATCACCAGCCAAAGTTCAACAACAGGGTATCCCATCCTCACCCGTATCACCATAGAAAATGACCAGTGAAAGAAACAACCAAACCCCTACCAACAACACAAGTCAGGCCCATGCATGTATTTTCAGATTTAAATGATTTAACACACGCCAGGGTTTCAATTCCATTTTTCTTTAACCAGGGTTCTCTCAGTAAAGGGTTAATCCCGGTGCATCCAATTTATTTAACCGAGTATACATAATTAACAAATTCCATGCTACGGTTATTTAAATATCCAGGAGCACCGAGGTTCATTAGTTCATAGAGAAAGACCACCATTGGCCATGATTTCCAACGAGCATAGCCTCGTACAATTCAAAACACATAATAACATAAAGAGTACAACAGAACATTGATCACACCCCCCTTTAATTCTTTAAAGGTTTGTTTATTATCTTTGTTAAGATCGGTTTCATCAATATCGACATATGAAATAGCATGCCCACCCCGCATGATACACAGAATGGAGAGAAGAAGGAGAAAATCCCTACCTGGTTGATCAATGATCAAAGTTCCCACTCTGCATTAGGAATGGGGATTCGCGACAAGGTGGGATCAGGTATAGGCGAACCACATTCCTTGGGAACAAAGGACTTCAAACTCATAAGGGTGAGAAGGAGACTAGCCAAAAGGAAAGATAAGAAATTCTAAAGTGATAAATAGATGAGATCCCAATGATACGTGATACGAAATTTGAATGCCATGGAAGTCGGATCATGGTTCTTCCACGTGGTTTGGTTGATACACATGATGGGAATAATTTTTTTTTAGTAGTGAGGTTACTCTGGATTTTTAGATATTAATTATGGGCTTAAAAAAACCTTGAAACGCTTAAAAAGGGGTAAACGGACTAAAAGGGGCGTTATAGGAATGACTGTAGAAGGAAAGACCCGACAAGGCTGGATGACACTGATCGGTCGCGGCGATCAGTCACGCTAATCGGTCGCACCAACTAGTTGCTCTGAAATGATGTGTGACCCCTTAGGGTCCCCAAATTTGGCAAAGGGATGGAACATGAGGGTATGTGCCATTAGAATTGGCTATATATAAAGGGAGTTGATCCATTCCACAAATTGCATTAAATTCTACTAGAGGGAGTATGGTGAGGTTTCCCGAAAATTTCAAATCGTAGATTATGACAGGGGAGGAGTTATATCATGGGTTGCAATGATTGCACCATTTTCCGTACCCATTGACATATTAACTTTTATGATATTTTGTGGTGTCGGTATTATTATAATAAACTTCCAATATATAAATTAATTCATAGAACATGAATAAAAAATTCGTATTTCTATTCTTGAATGAATAACTAATGTACCTATCACCACTTCATTTTTGGGGTTCACAACAGTTGTAGTGATGAAAAAATCATTCCCTTGCAGCCTTGGATGTTGTTGGTTGCCACCAAAAACTTTTTTATTAGGGTACTAATTTCTAGTGTCCCTTGAGTATTTGCAGTTGATGAAATTAACAACGCGTTGAGGGTCCAACATAGAATTCCTCTCCTATGTCGCAGTTATGGGTTTTTTTGCTAACAATTAACTACTAGGTTCACATCTATTCCACACAATAATCATTTCCTCATCCCCATCTAGAAATTTCTAGTGTTCTTCATATCTCATATTTCGAATGTGGGGTGATATATTTTCATAGCATCGATGGATTTATCCATCGGACTGCCATAATTGAAGTCCACCTTACTCTCCGTATCCCCATGATACCTATAAGATTCTACGATATCCGTTTTGACTATGAGAGAACATCGAATAATTTAATCATAGATCTCAATGTCACGAATCATTAGGAATTTATGTAGGCTTGGTTTTATCCAAGTAAATAAGCGTTCAACCTTGCATTAGGGGGTAACCACAAAGCCATATGTATATCGTGTAATCCTTGTGATGTATTCCTTGTACGCTTCGATGGATTCATCATCTTTTTTTCTTGAGGGCATTGAAGTCCATTTCTATCTTAAGTCAGTGGATGTGTCGAAAATATTTATCAAACATCTTATTCTGAAAATCCATCAATGTCAACGCCTCGATCTCTTAATCAGACATCATATTTTTTTATTAATTTCCACCATTGATATGCTTCACCCTCCGTATGATATGCATCTAGAATAATCTTCTCTTTTTTTGGATAATTTAATTATAGAGAATACCTTTTCAATGGAGTTGATCCATTGTTCAGAAATTGAGGAATCAGATGTCCCATTAAAAGTATGAGTCCTTTGTCTCATGAATCTCTCTATTTCAAATTTTTCTTTCTTGGGTGGGGGTGAAAGTTACTCTTGACCCACACTTATATTCAATACATTAGTAAACTGAGAGTGTATTGTGATAATGGTCCTGATTCCTGCTCACATCAAGTTGAGAATATCATTAGAACAGTCATCACATTGATCATCGCATCAAGTTTTTGCCTAATTCCTCCTATTACTGACCATTGTATTGAATAAATGAAAATTTAGGGGTAACATATAATGGTTAATCCAAAGACAAAAACAGATGACTTATAAATTACTTTTATTTCCTTAACTTATGAATCTATAGGTTTCAATATATGTTATCCATGATCTAATTTTGTACATATATTCTTAACGGAATTGTTTTTATTCCATTAATAATTGTTCATAAATAGCTTCTGAATTTACCAAATCATTTCCGTTGGGAGTGTCATAACCAATAGTGAAGCCACACCCATTGTACTATACTAGGATACCCCGGGTCAAGCCCGAAACACCTTGTCCGAGTTTTCATTCTTAGGTACATCTGTGTCAGAGCTTCCTCTACCTACTCATATCCAGACAGAGATTTATTTTCTGGATAAACCATTTACTCAATACACAAAAAATAGGGATGTTTTTATTATACTTAGTCCTATACCGAAGGCATCCAATATGGTTTTCTAATCCTAATCCGAAAAATTACTAAACCTATCCTCTGATACAAACTATAACAAACCAAATTTTATTAGGAACATAAATATGATTTATTAAAAAAAATTAAACATGATACAACATTTAATATAGAGGTTTATAGTGTCCTTGGGGGCTTAGTAACATTACATAATGACATAAAACATGAAACGCACCATCTTTATTGAAATTGTTTTTACACTACCACTATATTCACTCGTACTTATCATTTCATGGGATAACCGATGGAAATGCATAAGAAAATGGTGAGCTATAAGTCCCAGTAAGGGAGAAAACAAGGGATAAGATGATTAATACAATACATGTTTGGAAATATGCATATTAATGGATCATAATAAAAACATGAACATAAAGGCATGATATAACTTGATTATCATAACATGGAAAAGTGGGGACAACACATAACATGGTCATAGCATGATCCAAGGATCATTGCACATAGAGAATGAGTAAAACAAAATTGCACATGAATTATCATGAGTAAACCTAAATTTCACATGATGTATCACGATACTAATATTTACCGAATGCATTGGAGCACTATCAGGGAGAACCATTTTTAAACATTTCATTTCTGGCATAACTATGCCACATGGGTCATACAAACGAAATTAACTCAACACCATCATTTATTCCAATATAATGGAATGTGGAATAAATAAATTAAACTCTTTAAACAGTATGTAAATGTTCATTAAGGAGTATACCCTTGATAGAGAAATGGGAAAGGTATTCACTACACATGGACTTTGTCTTGGAAAATCGCATTGCAATTTTAGTAGCATAACTATGTGACATAAAAATTCATAAAAATAGTTGATGAGAGAGATAGGGGTGTTTTATAAAATTTACATGAAATGTACTGTAATGGGATCATATAGATACATGTCCCATATTTTTTTATGGAATTTATATTCATGATACAAAATAATTGAATTAACATAAATGAGGAGAGAGAACTTGTTACAGAATATTGGCATGGTAATATGTGTACATGGGAGGAATTAGTGAGAGATTAATGGATTATATCATTATTCAAGAATAAATATATATGTATAGGGGAGGTTCAAAATCATACCCCAATATTTGTAATTGAAAATAAATGGTCATAACAATGTAATGAAATTTGGTCAAAAATGAGAATGGAATAAATCTCTTACCAAATTTCAGCATGGTAACAGGTATACAAGGAAGGCTTAGATGATAGAAAAATGGTTATCTAATCATTCAAAAATAATTTTGAAAATATTGGGGTGGTTGTAAGTCATACCCCAACATTTATAATTTAAAATAAAAGGGCATAACAATATTGAGAGACATGGATAAAATGAGAAAGGAATGAATCCCTTACTTGGGTGTGTGATCGCAAAGGATAAGGAGTTGCTTGAGAGAGTCTTCATGGGAGAATGGGGAACCTTGGGAGGATTATATAGAGAGGACTGAAGGGGTTGGTCAAGCTTAAAAGGCTCCGAGGGAAGAGAAAGTGGGAGCGTGGGTGGGTTTATATAGGAAAGTAGATGAAATTCATTATTATTTAGGATTTGGACTCTACACCATAAAATAATCAAAACCACAAACCATACTATGGGTTTTCCAATGGATTTTTCCAAATTGGAGTGTAAAACATTATTTTAAAAGTAAACAGTCTGATACTCTTAAAATATTAGGCTTTCTTATGTGGAGGCGATTCACACTCTGAGAAAAAATAATTTTAGTTGATAAAATGATTTATAAGTATTGGAAGGTCCACTAAGGCTTTGAAAAATAATTCAAATTTCCCAAATATTATATTATATTGATGATAAAACATTTATTTTCCAAACATGATGTTTATAGTATTTTATTACATCACAATTGTGTCATTATGAAGTCAAAAAATACATTATATATTTAAACGATATTTAATTTTCACCCAAAAATTCAACTATTTTAGAAAATTATGAAAAATCAACCTTTAGATAAATTTGAACTCATGATTCCAAAAATTATATTCATTAAATCTTATTAAATTTCTAAAAATGTGAATTTTTACATTTTAAAAAATAACCGCCATTTATAAAAAAATTCATGGGTTTTGGCAAAAACAGCTTTCAACTCTTAATAAAAATTACAATTGTATTCATAAAAATAATATGATCATTTATAGTCAATAAAAATTAATTTTGTAATAATATTTCATTATAATATTATTAAATTACAATAATCCATTAATTCAACAAAATAGATTTATTAATTAACTAAAAATACTATTTATTCTTTAAAAACTATTTCCATAGTAAAAATAATGAATGTAGATTCCATATTATATACAAAAATAATTCTCATAATCATAGTGATAATATCTTGTTACATAACCCCATCTAACACTATAATATTTCCTTAGGGTAAGGTGTGCGATAGCGACACACTATTGGGGTGGCTCAGATAACATTGCATGAGTGGTAATCTCTATTAACTTCAAATTCTCTCATATGTGGTTCGACCCAAGCATAACATGTTCAAGCTCAGTTTGGGATTGGTCAAGAGAAAAGACCAATGACGTCACCTCCTTTCTAAGAACTGAAATACTATTTTTGTTTGGAGAAATTCTACTATGTGAGGCTATCGCCTCCATTGTCACTGTATATTAAATTTGATAAAGCCATATATTTATAATAATCAAATGATCCATGTTCAACTATAATAATAGCAATGATAAGAATTCATAAAAGTATTCTAAAATCCAAAAAAAAGCAAGGAATTTCATATTATTTACATAATTATTATAAATAACAAGAAATTTAAATAGATCAATAGGTATTTTCATTAAAAAATGGTTCGTTATAGTAGGAATCTACGATGCACCATGGACATGCATGTTCGTGAAACGTAATGTATAATTTTTTTCTAAAAAGATCAATTACATGAATTAGGATATATGTTAATATAGAATATAAAAACATTGTTATAAACAGAATACAAATATTATGGTCTAAGATTCATGTACTAATAACGAAAGGCATATATGTGAGACCCTTCTACTTATGAGGTATTTGGAAAACTCCAGTAAAGTAAGAAGATTAATCCATATTCTCACACCCTCTATCATAGATAAGAAAAATGTTCAAAAAAATTTCAACTGGAGTTTCATGGACAATAGGAGAAAGTCTAAAATAACATTAATGGTGGTTGATGAAGAAAAAATTGGAATTTAACAATATATTGGGTATAGGGAATTAAAAATGAAAAAATTAAAATAGAGTGAATCATCACTATAAATAGAGATAACTATTACTATATGGAATGAAGATCTAGACTTGGACTTGGAAAATAATTCCATAGACGAGAGGACATTCCACTAAAAACAATAGATCCTAATATAGAATAAATATGGGAGATCTCTATCCAAAATTACAAAACGAGAGTGTAATATGAGGATCAATATCAATTGTGATGAGTTTTAAATTAAGACTTATATTTTTCATTCTATTTGTATTTTTAGTATGTAACTTGAAATTCATATATCAGTGTGAAATTTTGAAGCATGTGTTTTCAATTTTTACCAACCCTTTTACTTTTGATGGAACCTTCTACATATTTCCATTGAATGCATATTATTCTTTTAAATGAGATATTATCTAGGATTACCTAATTATTTAATGTAAATGTAAGTATGAAAATGATAGTATGAACTTTATTTATTATCACATATACATTACAGTGTAATAGCTTCTTATTTTTTAGAATTAGTAGCGATATTTAAAAAATAATACTCAATGTGGTAAATGTAAGTGGAAGAGGAAGAGGCAACATTAACAATTCCTAGTATTTAATGATTAATCACCATGAATTTAAATTAGATATAGTAAAACATTAGATTGTATTCAACTGATTTAGATAGTACTAATATAGGATGAATGGAAACCGTATTTACCCCCAATAAATCCTATGATAATGGGTTTTTATGAAATACCATTCGTAATATCAACTCACTACTCTTAATCCTCATTTTAATTATTTTTTATTAATTATAATAAATCCACTAATGTTTTTTATTAATTTATTTCATAAAACTTCTGAAAATGAGTTGAAACTATTGAATCTTTACATCACTTTACATCATTGTTTCGCCTGCATTATACAAATTTTCTAGTCCATAGTTAATTGTAAAGTTGTGTGACTATAAATTTAATTTTTAAATAATAAAAATAATTAAATAAACTCTAAAGTAATGAAAATACTCGTATGGCTTCCATGGAGTATCAATTTTAAATTCAATAGATAAATAATCATTTCACCCTTACTTCTATGTTTACTGGTTTTTGATTTGGTTCTTTTTCACTTTTCTCATTCCATGGATTGGGTTTTATGTAGGATGATATGAAAAGTGAAATATAAGAAGAATATGTAATTATAAATAATGATTTTAAGCCTCTCAAAATTAATTGATAATCTAAATATGAAAATTCTACACAATCGATGTGAGTGTCAATGAAATCCATAAGAACCAAAACCACATCCAACTATTTAATAATAACTACAATTCATCGAATGTAAGAGAAATGAATTTTTTCCCTCTTAGAAATAATGAATACATAAGAAGAGAATGAAGTGTAAGAAACCATGGATGAGGTCCATCTTTTTTGTCCATTTGAATGGAAAACTAAATTTTTCATTGAATCAAATATACATTCTTTTTTAAATTCATGTTTGAAATTTTTTGGGAAGAAATCTAAGTAAGTGGCATTGAGGAAGAAAAAAACATGAATAGGAGACCTAAACTACTAAAAACAAAGAATAAAAGGATGAGAAAGGGATTGAGGCTATTGGAATTTGGGATTTTACATTGGAACTTTTGGAAAAGCAGTCCCATTATAAAAATAAGAGGGAGTGGATTCAAAAACTTTAAAGAGAAATAAAAAATTTGATGAACATAAAAAACAAAGACAAAAAGAAATAGAGGAGTGGGACCCAATTTGGATATCCCAATATCTTTTAATAAAATATTTTTGTCTTTCTAGTACATGTTAATTCATGCAACAACATGAATTTGTTTTTTATAAGGCATGATAATAAAAGATCGACACTGAAAATTAGCCAAATACAAAATTGGGTTAATACATTATTCTTGAGATCCATAACCTAATACAATTACATAATCAATAAGGAAATGTATTTCTTAATGACTTTAATAAAATAAATTTGTATGAGGAAGCCTGAATTTTATTTATATTCATTATAATTTTAGGATTTAATTTGTGATTCAGTGAAACCCCTCCCATCATTTATGAACCATAGATTTATGGATCATGGGTTTTCATTATGTTTTACATCATATATAGGTATATAAAAAGAAATTTTTGTAGCATACAAGAGATATATTATATATATAGAAAAGTGGAGTAAATTTCATATTTAATTATTCACTTTTACTCAACTATTTTTTCTAGATTCGGAATATTATCATTTAAAATTTGTTTCCCATACATAGATCATCACATTAATTTTTTTCAATATTTATAGAAATGTTTGAAACAGTAGGATTTCATGTTTAAATATTAATATTGTAATTAAATGACCATTTAATATGGGTAATTTAATAATTCGAGTGAAACAAATTTATTTTATTTCAGTGAATCGTGGTTTTAAATTATTGTCACATGTAGTTGAGTTTAACCTTTCCAAGATTCCTTATTTCAATTTATAGATATTCATATTGATGGATTTTTTATTAGGATACATCCTAAGAGTGATTGAATTAAATTAAATTCTCTTAGTATTGGGTTGTTTCCAAATTTTTTTCTATTTTGACTTATTATATTTCAAGAGGAGAATATGGGATATGTCACCTACTAGTATTCGAATATAGATATAACCATAAAAACCAGTGTAAAATTTTAAATTAAATGATTATTGAGCCATTGTATTTTTACACATTATCTTTGAGACCTATATAATATTAATCCACATTTTATTCCTTAGATATCATGAGTATCCTTTTTCTATGAATACACATTCAATGAAATTATTCCATTCCTATCCACACTCTATTTTTTAGATGAATTTAAATAATTAGGGGTTTGGGAAGAGGTATTATGTCGTATAAGGGATATATTTCTTTGAGAGAAATTGTTTTGGTTCCCTTTCTATATTTTGGGTCCCTTGTTTCACGTTTCATTCAATATTATTATTGTTTAACCATATTAACAAATATAAAAACAATATGGGGTTAATATATGATGGGTCAAAAATAACCATCACTTGAAAAATGATTTAAATTATTTGGGGCTAGGTTATGAATTTTTGATTTATACTATATTAATTTTATAAAAATTGAAAATTTAAAAAAAATGAAACATTAGTTGGGTAACACATTAATTTCTATCAATATCCTAGGTCTGACATGATACTAGTAAATAATAGGTTAAATTCCAATTTTTTATGGTAATATTGTTTGTTTATTTACTTTTATTATCATGATAATATGTTTATCCAATAGTATTTTTCATTTTTTTAAATCCCGTGTACTTCAATATACTACCATCATTATGCATTAGATTCATTAGATCCCCTTGTTTAAATTTATCTTCATTTTTTGTGAAATGTGTCTCCACAATGTGGAGAATATAGAGAATATAGAAATTAAAAATTTTCATCATATAATAATGGTATGCAGAAAATGTAAAATATTATATTTACCATGAGTGATGATAGTAGAAAAACATTTGTTAGTTGGATAAAAACCTAGCATGTTAATGATGATAAATTAAAACATTTTAATGTAAGAGATGATAATTTCAATCATTTTACATTTTAATATTCAATTAAATTAATTTCATTAATGCGATGGAAACAAATTCCTTATATACCACTTTAATATTCTATTAACCCCATTTATTATTGTTTATAAGTTTTAATTTTTAGTTTTTAATTTTTAATATTGGTATAATGGGGGTTTCTTTTTGTATTCATAAAGGATGTATATTATTGAGGGATATTATTTTCTATGTGTGGTGGATTTTATGAGTTAGTTATTATGAAAATATATTAAATTCACAATTTTAAATTTTCAATTGTTTTTATTTGAAAACTACCATGTTTTATTTAATATATAACATTTTGGGTTTTAGAATATTTGGATGAGAGTTTTTAAAATGAATGAAAAATATTAATTATATTTCGTTCCTTTGATTTATATTCTTATATATTTTTTGTGACGTTTGGGTTATATCTTAAAGAGGAATAAATTTAAAAATAGGCTAGTGGGTGAGCCCTCAACCCCCAGGGAAACAAGACATATAGAAATATGAATAAGGCACCACCGACCACGCCACCCATAGTAAGAGATTACCAAACTAGAAGGAAGGAGATGAGTAAAGCTATCACGGGTCAGTGTATGGGTTCACATTAGAATGTGGGGAGTGGTTCCAGATATCATCAGGGGGAATGTATCACTGATGAGGCGATTCACATGAGAGTGTAATGCGTCTTTTGATAACCTTAAAAACATAACTAACTATAGAGTGAATGAGTTTACTTATTAAGTTGAGGTCACTATATCATAAATTCAATGTATGATGTAATATTTTTATAGGTTCCTATTAAATTAAATAAAAAACACCATTTTGATTTGGGGTCATGTTTTCTTCCTCATTTATTTCATCATTAGCCACATAAGAGCTGAGATTTTCCACAAGAGGCATGAGTTGTGATGCATCACCAACATGGACGGTGAAGGATAAGCCCACCACTATAGGAATTATAATGACCACACACTACATATGTTAACCAATAATCTTATAAATGGAATTTACCATTATATAATTATGTCATGTCTTATAAATGAAATTTATCACATAGGGGACCCATCAAAATTCAATTCCCATAAATTAATAATGAATGATATTTTACAAAATAAACCAATAATAATTCTAAATGTGAAAATGGGATAAAGAATATATAATATGTTAAGTAATATATGAAATTATGGATATACTAAATCAAAAACAATGAACACACTCATGAAAAAATATATTGAAAATAATAATTATTTTAATAATAAAATATTATTTTTTATGATGAAATTATATGTAAACATTCTAAAAAATTAGAAGTGAATGAATAGTTAATGTAATATGATGTATTTAATGAAATTATGTATCGAATATGATTGTAAAAATATGTACATTGGAATAGTAATTCGGATTTTGGATTTGTTACCTAACCGTGTAAATAGTTGCATGACCATTATAAGAGTGATATGACTATTAGGAATTGTAACCAGGCAAGTATAGTAGTAATATCATGCATGTAAATGTAAAAAAAAGTACATATATTATAAAATTTAAATATAATATATTTATATAATGGTACAATTAAATAATTATATTAAAAATGATTAATTATTTAATTTAAAGTTTAGAATTAATATATTTATTTAATAAGAATCTAATTTTTATAAAATGGAATCACACATTATTTTTAATTTTATAAAAAATGGTAAGATAATTTTTGAGACTATAAGTAATTTCTCAAAGAGTCAAATTATTATTCAAAATATCAAAATTCGAATGTTCAAATAAAAAATTGAGATCATATAATAATTAAATTGATCATATTTAGAAAATTATTTTCATAAAACGGATCAAATTTTTCATATCTACATGTCAAAAAATGGTAATTTTGTGTTTTTGGTAAATAGTGAAATATGAAAATTTATATTATTTTTCATTATATGTATAATACTTGGTTTTTTGAGTTTAGTATGATGAAATAAACCATTATTTATAACATAAATTCCATATTTATTGTATATAGTCACAATAATAAACATTATTGATAGTCTTGATCCAAAATAATAAACTAATTATTATTATATTAAAAAAATACCACCCCTCCACTTATAAATACCACCCATCCTCCTCACACAATATAATCGTTAAATCCAACAAAATATCTACAAAAAACTATCGAATCCACTACCGCAATGTCCATGTGATATTGGCCTCACCAAAATACCAATTCCATTTTAAATAAGGCGTCCCTCAACGATGTGATAATCAAGTAGTAATATTCTCAAATGACCTCTTTTTAATTATTTTAATCTTCTAACTCCCCCTCACTCATTCCATCCATCATATCATAATAAATATAGTATAATTTATATATATTAATTTTCTACTTATAATGGTTTACAACCTATCCACCACTTAATCATATCCTCTTACTCAATGAATAATGGATCAATTGTCTAAATTTTGTCATTTAAACGTCCCCAGGGATAATGAGCTTTCATTTTATAGCACCACCTTTAAAGAAGGTAATAAAAAAATTCTTAGGATGAAATAATATTTTTATAAGTATATTAAAACTTATTTTGTATTATTTAACAAATTTATATATATATATATATATATAATATTAAATAAAAAAACTAGTTCACGGTGGTCGGTAAACCCATCAAATTGAAAAACCTCATAATGTTAACATTTATAATCAATAAAAAATTCATATTATAAAGAAATATGGGTATATAGAACAATTTAAATTTATTTTAAGTTATTAATACCTCTGAAATTCAATTTTTTTGGTATACCAATTTTTCCAGAGAATCAATAAAAAACCACAAGTGAACTGACTATTAAACCTTGAAACGAACGCTACTAAAACAAAAAAATTGATCATTATAACTCATCCAAATTTTCAGAAATGAATATAATAAAATTATATGAAATAAAATACATATCAAAAAAGGTTCTGAATTAATCAATTAATTAATATAGTTTTATTATCTATGAAATTAAGTTCAATTAAAGAATAAAATTAGGCATAAGGTAAGGGATCTCTATGAAACTCCCCATTTTTTGTTGATTAAACACACTCCATATTTTCCTTAATTTATCTATTAATTATTATTATATATTTCCTATATATTATTTATAAATTTTGGAAAAATATAAAATTTAACACGACTAGAATTTGTTATTTTTTAATTTATGTGTTCTATTTGATATTTTTCATTGTGTAATACATTGAATATAACTTGTGTTATTTGGAAGGACTATGTTTTTCATTTTCTTAGGAAAAAATTGATGATATTTTAATAAAAGAATCACTTAAATTATATTTTGGTATATAAAACACATTATTTTTCCGATACAATACTGAGTTCCTTCGACATCTAGTGATACATGTAAAACCTAGTTTTAAAAAAAATGTCATATTTATATTATTATTAAAATATATTTTCTTGAAAAATAATTTGGTAGGGGACATATTATAATGATTAATTAATAAATGAATATATGGTGAAAACATATATATAATATGGGTTATTTAGTGACCAATTAACTATAAATGTAAATAAAATGCTTATGAAAATATAGGAAATCATTTGTTGGAAAACTATATTAATGAAATAAAATATATTTTACATTAATAATTTAATGAAATTACATGTTATAAATTATTTAAATTATATATATATATATATATATATATTATTTTCAATCAAATATTTAACATTCATCATAAGCCTTTTTAACATAATAGATGAGACAAAATCGAATTTTATGAATAAAAAGAGGTACTTTTGCAAGAGGTAATTTTAAAAACTTTTAATGATGAAAATATTTTAAATAAACATTTGATACATTTATAATTTTTATGTGGAAAAAAATTAATCTTTTAATTTGTTAATATAAAAATTTACTTTGGGTGATTTTTTTATATTTAGTTTAGAGATTTTAATTTTTTATGATTAGTGAAAAATACTAAATTTTAATTCAAAAGTTATTTTTTTCCAATTTATTTAAATTGATAAATAATATTTTACTTTGGTTTTAATAATTAATTACATATAATCTACATTATTTAAACATATATATTTAATATGAAAAAAGTTTACATTGAAATTAGATATGATATCATTTCAAAATTTTAAACATTTATGCTTAAAAAACATTGTTTCACGGCGTGTTTATGGGGTTAATTTTAATTTAATTTATACCAATTAAGTTATTAAAATTTTGAAAAATGGATTTCATATTTTTGATAATAATAATTTATAATTTCTAATAAGTTAGACATAGTTTCTCTGCAAAAAATATTGTTTAATGTAATTAAAATTAATTACAATGATTAAGGTAAACATTAGTTAACATCATGGTTAAAAATTAATATTAATGATCTAAATGACCTCTAAACATGTAAAAATCCATTTTATGGAAATATTTAAACAAAATAACATCTTTTATCAATTAATAAAAATTATTTTTTGGCCATCATTTAAGCGTGACCTCTCCAAATTGTTTTCCTTTTTATATTTACAACAATGTCACTCCTTCACTATAAAAGGGAACTCCACTCATCACATATTCACAACATTCAAGCCCTATTTCTTGAAAAAAAACATCCCAAGTGTCCTAATATATTTGATAACTTTGTAATTCAATCATAATGTTGTGAATGATTACATCTAAGGAAGTATATTGGTGCAATTCAAAAAGGCATTACCCAAAACAGAAGTAACATTCTACCTCAGTGCCTTTTATTTTATTTTCAATATCAACCACCTAAAATATTCATATTCTATGATTATATAAAAACCTGAAAATAAAAAATATTGGGATATTTATTTTATATAAGGTTTCAACCTACACCGTCAAACACTTCCATCAAATGGGTAATGAACTTACCATTCTAGTTTATGGAAAACTACAACTTCATGAAATGTTATTATTAAATTTTCCTATAAAATCTACAATGGTATAGAATTATGATAAAATATGTAATTTTATATGATATATATTATATTTATGATTTAATTAAGATTCATTAATTATTATATAAAACACATTCACACTTTCCATATTTTTTAAAAATTATAAATTCATTTGAGGACTCATAGACTACCGCCTCCTCAAAGCGATATGATTCGTTCACAATTTATTTGGGATGTATTAAAGAATAGATTATTAAATTTATATGATATATAGGAAATAATAATTCAAATTTAGTTATATTATAAATCTATATCTATTTCATTTACTTTCATTCTTTCTATACAACAAGGAAATAGAAATAGAGTTCTTACGTACGTACGACCTACCATTTCTATGTTTGTTGTATTTTATTTTCTATTTCAATATTTCATATATTATTATAAATAAATATATAATTCATATATATAATATTTATATATTTTTTAATTTTTTTAAACCTAATATAAGTTATGAGGACCACGAATATAATAAATTAAAACACATGAGACAAACAAGGTGATTATTACCTAAAACATGAATTTAACAAATATTTGTTAATAAAAGTGTAATATTAAGTTATAAGTGAATCATATATGTAATAAAATATTTTATAATTGTTTTTTATTATATTTTTAATAAACATATATTAATTATAAATTTTTTTTAATGTATACAATGTAATTCAAGATATAAGTTAAGGGGATTTCTATTATCACATTTAGTTCTGTGAGATTTATTCCTTTTTCGCAGAATTTTTTGTAGTTGTGTTATATATTCTTAACATGAATTTATTATATTAATATTATAGTAAAATTAATTTGTAATTATAAACCCATTTTATGATCACTATTTCATGGGGTCTATCTATCTAAAGAATCCAAATTTGTATATTAATATTGTCTCAATTTTCCTTATTTGAGATACATGACATGTTATGCACCTATATTTTTCTATGAGTGGTATATAATTCCCTTTGACATGTTATATCATGAATAATGTTTTTTTAATTACATTTTATGATTCATGTAAATATATCAGTTCATGATGATTGTGATTCAAAAATACTAATTATGTAACAATTAATTTCTAAAATCACATTTTTTATTATAACTGTTTATGATTATGATTCCATTTGTGAAATCTAAAAATACATCTACCTGTAATCCTCATAAACATTAATATCTTATGGTTATTCATGATATATTAATGGATTTGTATAATTTTTTAAGTCTTTGTTACTTAATATAATTAATAATTTGTAATCCTGAAAACTGACTTTATATCTCTATTTGGATGGAAATCCATTTTCATTGGAAAACATATTTTCTAAAAAGGATTTCAAACTTGATTTATGTGAAATTGGGAATTACCAATTTTCAGGATTATTTTATAATATTTTCTAGGAATTGTTTTATAATTTTTTCATGTATTCATTAAATTTTTTGAAGGTTAGTTTTTTGGAATAATTTTTTCAAAATGATTTTAATTTTGAAAATATTTTTTAAAATTGGAAAGAATATTTTCATCTTGAAATGTTTTAAATTATTACTAATTATTCCTTTGTATGTTTGCAAATTAGAATTCAAATGAAATTATATTGTGAATGTTAGAAGTTTTATAATGTTTTTCTAACAAAAAGTTCGGTTCTATGTGATCTTTCAAAATCCTTCCCCATAAAAGATGACATTTTATTCATATTTTTTATCTATAGAGGAAATGATCGAATAATAAAATTCATGTTATTTCATTAATGGTTTATTTTTTTTTCTAGAATGATGTTTATGAATCCTTTTTCTATTCCATGAGTTATATTCTTTTGAATCCCTCTCCTTTTCATGGGTTATGCTTTGATTAAATGATTATGTGACATATTTATTTTCCATAAGTAATTATAATATTAAATTTTTATGATAACTATATTATTTCATGGGAAATTATATGAATATTTATTGTAATCATGTGGCACACATATGTATGATTTTCAAATGTTATGAGTTTGACCAATATCTACCTCCAATGCATTGTGTAGTGATGGATGACTCACGAGATTAAATATTATTTATGAAAATTATTACATGTTAAAAAAGTTATCAGTGAACCTAATTATATGTTCACTATGTTTTTTGTAAACTTTATTACATGTTCAAAATGTTATTAATTGACCTTGTTTCATATCTATATGTTTATTCATGAACCAGATTCTATGTTCACAATTTTATGTGTGGAATCATATAAATTATCACAATATTATTTGTATACCTGATTACATGTCCAAATTTTATGCATATACATGATTTCATATCATTAATTTTATTCATGATCTTTATTAATTGTTATTTATCTTAGGTGTGAACACAATTCTATGTTCATAATGTTATTCATGGATATTATTTCATGGTTATATGTTTATGAATGAAGCTGATTAAATTTTCATCATGTTATATGGGATCCCTCTTATATTTTCAAAATATTATGCATGGAACTAGTATTATGTCCATAATTTTATGTAATAGATTTATTTTCACTCTTAAACTTATTTACTGAACTTGTTTCTAATTATAAATGTTAATAATTTTATATGTTTGTGTGCATTCCTCAATTACATGTCTTACTCCTATGTTATGATTTCATGGCTTATGATATTGATTATGTTTTCATTCATTTATTATGAAAAATAAATATCTATTCCATGACTCTTGATTATAATAAATGATATTCAGCTTATGTTCATCTAATGATATGATAATGTTCTCATACCTTTTATGATCATGATTATTCTTACATAAATGTTTATTTTCCATTATTGAGTATCTGATCATACCCATGTCTTACATTTCCTTTCCCCAAGTTATGATGAAATGTTTTTATGCAGGAGTACTAAAGTGAAATATCTTTATAGATATGTTAAAAATATTTCACCAAATTATAAAAATGTTTTCCATGATTCCATAGAAAAAAATAAATTATGTTCCTAGAGAATGTATTATAAAAATATGCTTAATATTAATCTAAAATGATATAATATCCACATATATTAAGCATTGGATTCTATAGTTTGTATTATAGGAACGGTTTAATAAACCATTGTAAACTAGGTGGATAAAAAATTAGTGAGATCTATAGGGATATTTGTTATGATATTTCTATGTATTTATAAAAGGATAACCCCAATGTGGAATATATTATAGGAGGTTTCATAATTTAAATATCATCTAAGTGATTTGTCATGATTTATTGGTTTTAACATGTGATATGAATTTAACACACTAAGCTACCTTATTTTAGTCAATGGATCAAACAAAATGAACCATGTTAATGAGGAATATAATAGAAAATTAAATGGTTTTCCTCCTCAGAAGACAAATGTTTTGGGAGATGAAATTAAAAACCTTATTAATTTGATTTCTCAACCTATGAATCTTAGTGAACATTCAACTGATAAAAATGTGGAACAATGCTCCGTCCATTTCATAGTGAGGTAGCACCGAGCTAATTTCTGTGGCTCCATTGATTAGTTGGTTTCTTAAATATGGATTATTTCCACTGAAAATATATTTTCCTCACTCCAGTTTTCAGAGAATGAAAAGGAAACATTGGATTTCTACCACCTATAAGGTAAGAAGGATAATGTTAGAATCTTATCAAGAATATCAGGAAAAAATATGAAACTGAATCTATGTATTAGGATAAGTTTAATAACAAATTTTTAAATTAGTACTTTCCTAGTATTTTATAATGAATATGGATAAGTAATTCATAGATCTTAAGATGATGAATGATGAAACCGTTAGTTCATAGGATGAATGTTTTACAATATTTCTAGGTACTCTTTTGGTTTTATAATTAACCCTGTAAGTAAGATTTTTCAATTCTTCCGTATATTTAATCCAACTCTCTAAAGATCATTATCCATAAGGGACTTTGAATGCTAGGATTTAATCATTCGATGTTTAATAAATTATTAACAGAAAGCTGGAATCCCTCTTCGGTTTGGTGCAAGTATTAGGAAAATGGGATCCAAAGGAAAATCCAATGATATGCTAAATGGAGAGAAGGAAAAGTTTCAAATCCCTAATTTACAAAAATGTGGAAAATAGAACTCATGTGAGTTAGTGAAAGGGACAAGAAGGTATTTCAGATATGGGAATCTTTACCATCAAGAAAAACAATGTAGAAGTGATGTGAAGAGTAAAATATATGAAATTAATAGAGACAAAGCTCAACAAATTGTATCGCCTAGACATTAGTGTTTAAAGTGAAATGTGTTTGGAAATTATTTGAGTAAATTCCCAAATCAAAAGGATAATATGGATGATAATACAAAAAAACTTATAATGATGAATACTAAAGGTAAATCGTATCCAATCACAATGGATGAAGTGAATCAGGATAAATTGGGAAAACTTATACCCCCACTAGTTGGTAAGTTAAACATTAATTTTGTATAAATAATTTCTATGAAAGTATTATTTTAATTGATTTAATTATGAATATTGTGATTATGTCACTCTATATGAATTTTGGATTATAAAAATCACATTCATTGTCTTATTAGATCTATGATGAACCCATGTATCATGTTATAATATGTTTGGTATAACATGAGATCTAATTTTAGGAATAAATTGTGTATTATATTTTTTAAGGGTTACAAGGTCAACAATTTATGGAATGGTATATGTCAAACATCATATGGAGTTTTAGATATATTATTTATAATCTCACCATATTTGGATTTAGGTAAATTGGATAACATGTTGTTAACTGTTTTTTGATACAGATAGATGGAATGATAAGTCATTGTATTTACTAATCTCATAATATAATAGTAATTCATTAATGAAAAATTTAACTTCATTTTGAGGAATAATAGATGAAGTGAAAATTGTGTATTGAACAAAAATGGTATGGTTTTCCTAAAAGCATGTAATTATATCTTCTCATAAAAATTAATAAACATTAGAAAAAGGGTCTTGAAATAAAATTCTATCATGTTATCAACATTTTTAATTATTTCAATAACATTTTCCAAGCCACTATGGGTTATATATTTTTGATTTTTAATTTTCTCCTGACATTTTAATATATCACTATCCATTAGAACATGAAATTTAAACATTTATTCTATTTCCATATTTTCAATTTCCACCTTTGTTATCCTATGTGTGAAACGTGTTATGAGTTACTTTGGGGAAACATTTTTTTCAAACATCCTTTTCTTAGAAAGATGATTTAATATTCATTTTTATGACCTGGGTTCCTATAAAAAAAATTCAAGTAGTAATGTTTTGCAAACCTAGGTAAATTTCTTGGGTGAAATTAATATTATGTTGTTTATTGTTACACCACAATATTGGTTTTTTTTTCAATTTAATATAAACTATTTGATATTTTTCATATCAAACAACACTGAATAGATCTTATGTTATATGAAATCACACGATAGTTATTCATTTTTATGAAACAAAATGTTGATATTTCACTAAACTCAAAATATCAATTATATTTCAGTACATATAACACTATTTTTTGATAGGGTTACACACCATTATGAGTTCCATTAATAGCTTTTTCTACGTAGAAGACCTAGTTTTACCTAACTATATTATGATATTAATAATAATATTAAAATATTATTATAGTTACCGCAAATATATTGTAATAGGGATGATGAATAATATTAATTAGAAAAATTAAAATATGGTTTAAACATGAATACATGAAGAATTATCTTGTGACTAATTAACTATAAATGAAAATAAACCCCTCGAAAAAATATATGAAATCTTTTGATGGAAAACTATATATATGGAAACATATAAGTATTATATTAATAAATTAAATATAAATGTTCTATAAGTGATTTAATTATATATATATATATGTATATATATTAAATTCATTCAACTATTTACTTTTTATATTATATGTTTTCCAGAGAATAAATGAGAATACATCAATTGTTTTGAATAGAAAGGGGTATTTTCAGGAAGGTAAATTTACTGTATTTGATGGGAGAATCTAGTTTAAAACTACTTTTTTACACTTTTATAATATTAATTTAAAACAATAACAATAAATTCTAATATTTTAAAATAAAAAATTTCTTTGGGTGATTTTTTAGTATTTTTCAGAGAAGTTTCATGTTATGATGAATAGTGAAAACACAGAATTTTAATTCAAATATGTTTTAACTAATTTTTTTATATAGATATGTTATATTTTTTAAATATCAATTATATCTATTTTACATAAAGTAATCGTATGTAGTTTATTATAAACAATTTTATATTTAAATTGGATAAAAATCATTTTAAATTTTTACAAATGTATGCTTAAAAAACCTGATGTCACGACATGTCTGTGGGATTAATTTAAAATTAATTTATATCAATTATGTAATTATAATGGTTAAAAATGATGAAGAATTTATAAAAAAATGATTTATAATTTATAATAATTCATACATTATTCTGAAATAAAATATAAGTGTAATTAATTATTATTAATTATAGTGAATGAGGTAACATTGCATTTCTTAATGGTTAAACATTAATCATTAGGGGAAAAATGTCCTAGAAAAATGTTAAAATTCCATTTTTGAAGATATTTCGACCAACTACTCTCTTTTATATAATATCGGAAATTATTTTATTCCCGTTATTGTAATAGATACTTATCAATAGTGTTAAACTTTTTTATAATTATTAGAATGCTAGTCCTCCTCCATTATAAAAGGAAACTCACCCCTTATTCAAAATTATCCTTCCATTTCTCTCAAAAATACCTTTAATAAATATCCCCAAAACATAACTCCCTTAATCCTATAATTCTAAATTTTTATGGAAATCCAAAAAAAGGACTCCATTTGTTGATAACTAAAAAGAAATAACAAAAGTAGTTATAACAACCTTCCCCAAGATCTTGAGTATTATATTAATTTTCCACCCAATAAAATTTAAATATTTCATTATTAAATTAAAAAATACATAACATAAATATAATAATTTGTTTATATTCAATGGGTTTTGCCTAATCCTACATAAACTTCCATCAAATGGGTAACAAACGTATATTTTTGTGTACAGTGAACTATTGCCTCATGAAATGATGTTGTTCACTTTTATTTTACCACCACTCATGGTTGGGAATTATGATAAAAAATATATTTTTATACTAGAAATATGATATTTTTTATGTATCTATTTTTTTTAATATTAAATAAAAATATCTAAAAGCATTCCACTGATTGTTTGTATGATAACATCATTTTTGTACAAGTGTACTATCGTCTCCTCAAAGCGATGTAATTCATTGAAACATCACATGGGGTGTATTTATGATGGTTTTGTTAAACATATATGATATATATTAAACAAAAACTATAAATTAATACTTTATATGTATATATATAATTTTCATTCATTCTTTCAATACGATAAGGTAACCAAAACAACATTTATGCGTATAGATGACCCACCATCACCATAAATGGTGTATTTAATATTCTATTAATATATTTGATAGATTGTTATAAATAAATATATGATTATTATATATGATATTTATATCATGTTTTATATTATATAAATAATAACAAAAGTATGAAGTAGAAAATATAACAAATTAAGACACATAGAAAAATAAAGCGGTTATTTCCTAAAATGTTGACATAACATGGAATTTTTGATATATAGGTAATATTATGTCATAAGAGAATAATATATGGTATGAAAAATAAGAATACGGTTCTATGATTTGTAAATAATAAAACTATATTTATTCAACATGATATTTGAATATGTACCAAAAACAACATGACTTAAGGTATGAGGACTTCTAGTCTGACTTATATTTCTGCAAGACATATTCCATATTCACCAGTATTTAATTTTTTGTGGTATATATAATTAACATTAATGTATTTTATGATTATTATATATAAATTTATGAGTATTTAATTATGAATATATGTTCTCTATTTCATGGGGTTTATGGTTCAAAAGTTACCAAATTGGTAAATCAATTTTGTCTCCATTTTTCATCATTAAGATACATGTAATGTTATGAACCTATATTTTTCTATGAGGTGTATATAATTACATTTTAAATTTTATTTCATTAATAAAATTATTTATGTGATATTTTATGATTCATAAAATTTTATTCATTCATGGTTATTATGATTCAATGTTACCAACTTGGAAGAAGATTATTGCTACAAATCTCATAGTTTATAAGGATTGATTGTGATTACAATAAAATTGATGAAATATAACATTACATATCTCAATAAATCATATTAATTTTATTATATTCATTTTCATAATGATATATCCATGTATATATACTATTTTTCTAATGGTTTTTACATAAGATAACTAAAAATATTTTTACTAAAATATAACTTTACCCCTCTCTTCTGTTCGAAATGTGTGTTACTTCAAAAACTTGTTTTCTAAAAAGGATTTCAATGTTTTTATACATTTGAATAGTATTTGAAATGATTTAAAAAATTATTTATATGTTTTCAAGGTTATTTTTGAATGAAATTCGTTTTAAAATTATTAATATTTTAGAAATAATTTTAAAGAGGATAGGATATTTTCATAAAGTTACATGTTAAATGATTTTTGATTATTATTTTTTATTTTTTCAATGATTTTTTTAAAAGAAAATGATATTGAAATTGTTATATGTTTTCAAAATTCATGTTAAGTTAAAATTAATGTTGCATGTGATAATTAAAAATCATTCCATATTTATGATACATGCATTGCTATAGTTTACTCTTTAATGGGGATATGATTAAAAAATACCATTCACAATCTTTCTTGATTGGTTTAATTTCTAACGGGATGATGTTTTTGACACACTTTACTCTTCCATCAGTTATATGATTATGAATCCCACTCCATTTCAAAAATATTTATTCTATTAAATGATTATGGGTAATATAAATTTTCTATATGTAATGATATGATGAAATGTTTATGATTCCAATTTCATTTCATGGGTTATGATATGGTGATTGTTTATAATCTCATGGGACAATTATGTTTGATTTTATTATATGACAGGTGTGGTCTATATCTCCATCCAATTCATTGGGTAATGATGGATGACGGGTGCAACCTATATCTCCCTACGCAGTCCCTTTTACCTTGTCAGCTATAGTTCCCCGCAAACTTCATCTACAAACTATCCACACAAACTGACTCCTTTGTGGATATATTTCCTATGAGAACTCTTCTCCATTACAAAATCATTTTTTTCAAACTACTATAGATTTCTCAAAATTATTTCTACATTATTTATAGCTTCTTATAAAATCCTCAATACATTAATGAATTAATTATGGTATATTATATAGGAAAAAAATTCATATCCTGCCAATATAATTTTATCAAAACAAAAATAAAAGATAACCTTCACCACGAACTGTGATATATGGTTCTCATAGATCATTAATCCTTTCTTCACATCGACTTATTTATTCCAAAAATAAATCATTAACTCATAGCTAGAAACAATAAGACTCTAGTAAACTTCAAGCCTCCCGTATACTGTTTTCCCTAGGCTTTCCATGTAGTGTTTTTCATTGTTCACACAGTGTTGCTATATAGAAATCATCAACTGCTAATTCTCCCTTCACTATTTAGCAAAATACAGTTGTGGTCTATGAAATATGGTTTGTGATCTGAAAAAGTTTCTTCATGAACTCGTTCTCAGAAAACTACCTTCTCTAAAAAAAGAAAACTCACCTTTTTGAGGTACAAAGTATTTCGAAAAATAGGGAAACAACACAACCTTATAAATATTCTATGGAAACAGAAACCATACTAATTTTCAGCCATATATCATTTTTCAACAAAAAAATCAATTCATCATTAAATCATTAACCATATTCTATGAAAATATCTTCATTCAAAAACAACTTGATTTTTTCATCATGAATCTCAACATTAATCATATTTTTCCTTTTGACAATCACCTTTAACATCATCAAATTTCATATAGAGATTATTGAAACATCCCTGTCTTTCAGGAAAATCATTTTTTTCTAATCAAGTGGATTTTTTATAAACATTGTGAGTTTAATTTCAATAATACACTAGTTAGTATGATTATTTAGTTTTACAAATATTCGTGATTTCATTTCTTCTCAAACATCCCTGAACAAAAATGATAGTACTAGAATATGATAATCATCCTTATCAGTTTGGCCCAAAAAATATCCACCATTTTATTTTGTTTTCATACATGATTCAAAAATCAAGTATATTTTTATCCTCAGGCAATGTAATACTCATTAATAATTTTAAGCCTATGTGAGATGAATCTTAGTAGGAAATATGAATTTTTTATAGAAAAAACAATGTTGTGCAATTGTATTTAATCAATAATTCTTTAGCTTCTTTTCTCATCTTTAATATTCATCATTCTATAAAACATCCATATATCTATTCGTCTCCCTTATTCCATTGATTTATACAATTCATTAACATTCTTAGAAAAAAAATTATTCCTACAACCACTCCAACAAACTATTAGAATAGGTCACACACTTAAATGGTGGATTCACAACTTACCCAAAAATCGCCATTTAAGAATGATTCCATAAGGATAGTTTTTTGAAATAATAATCCAATTTGATAATATTATCCAATGGTATGATTATATATGGGATAATTAAATATACGTTGACCATATTTGAAACAATTTGGACACCCATGATCAACATCAATTTGAAAAATGGTCCCATTAGAAATGGTTTTGTAAATATTTCAGTGACTTGTTTTGATGTAGGAATATATTCCATATTCAATTCATTATTCTCTACATTATCCTTGATTTAGTGGTACGTTATTTCAATATGTTTTGAATGAAAATATTAAACAGGGTTATTTGTATGGTTGATTTCCCTTTTATTGTCACATCCCAAGTTCAAGAATAACATTAATAGAATAATTTAGTATTTTAACTATGTTTTCATTCACAGAAGCTGGTATTATCTTGAGAGGTAGAAACATAATCAACTTCAATAATTCAAATATTTAATGAATTCTATTTCTTGGAATAATATCTAACATAAATATTACTCATAATGAAAACCCCACCATATATGGATCTTCTATGATCAAAATTTCATGCCCCATCAGTATCTGAATACCAAAATAAAAATCAATTCATTTAGAGTAATCAGACCTGATTCCAAACGTTTTTGTTCATTCAATGTATCTAAAAAATTTGATATAACAATTAAATGTGATTCTTTTATGAGCACCCAAAAATATTTTATAAAAGGAAACAATATAAAAAATGATGGGTCTTGTGGATTTCAAATATTTAAAACCTCATTAATTTTCTTAAAATCTTTTGAGAAACTCATTTTCCATTATCATGTTTACAAATATAGTTCCCACTGAAATCTTTGTGGAATATGGTTTCAAATTTTCCATCCCAATATTCATAAGAAGTTCTATAGAATACATTTATTAAGAATGAAGAATGTGTTTTTTATATTGCATAATTTTTCTCACATTAAATTATTTCATTTCTCTTAGAATGAAAATATTAATCAACTGTTTCATATCTTCCTCAAATCTATCATATGATAATTAATAATTTATAGTAATTATATGTTATTCTATATAAAAAATTAGGATGAGAAAAAACTCTGAACATTCATTGATGTAAATATTTCTATCAACTCTACATTTCATTAAGCTATTATTCCTTATGAATGTATCCAATTTGGAATAACATAACCTCATCTATTATTTTATCCTACACAAGGAAATATTCAACCTGTACAGATGACATTCATCTATCCCATAAACAAATATTTCTCTTTGTTCAATGTAAACATTCTCATCAAGATACCCACTGAGAAATTCAGAACTCACATTCATTTGAATAATTTTATAACTTTATTGTTCATAAATAAAAAGGAAAAATAATGATTTTTTCTAACCTTTCTACCGGGAAAAAATTCTCATCAAAATAGATTCCTTAAATTTGGGAGTAACATTTTCACTCTAATATCACCATGTTCTTTATAACTTCCCTTTATTAATTGATTTTTTTTATAGAAAACTGATTCTGTACTAATATTATTTTCATTATTTATCTTGGGTATGAGTTCCAAAGTATCATTATTTTTTTATCTGATCATTTTATTCATTCATATACATAAGAAATTTTTATTTCTTAAAAACATCATTCAAATAACTTGGCATGTATTTTTAATATAAAATATATTGTGTAACAACTTTTAAAATCCTTATTATTTCAATATTCTAATGTTTAATCACCAATAATGTTCTATGACTCAAATACATTTTCAACTTAGGATGATTTATTTGATTTTCATCCCTATAACATGAAATAGTTGAGTTTGATTATTGTTTTTGATTAGGATTACCAATATTGGGAACATTATCATAATTGTTAATAAAGAATTCCTTGTACGGCCCAAATTTTATATCATCACAACTCACATATACTTCCATATTATTTAAAAAAAAATTCACTTCACCAAAATAAAAAATTATTCCTATCACTTTATTGAAATATATATGTCCTCTTCCTTCTAGATCAAATCCAAGAAAAATTCCATCTTCACCTCTTTGGTCAATCATTCCAAGGTTTCCACGTTTCTTCTTTATGATGCATGGAATCCCAAAAACTATTAACTCTTTCAAACATGGAGTTGTTTCTATAAAATATTTCATATGGAGTAATAGTGTAACATTGTCTATTGATATATTACTAATGAATATACATAGAATTACTCATGGGTTGCCTCGAATAGTAATGATAGATACCATGTTCAATTAACATAGTTCTCCTGATTTTCACTAGACTTCTATTATTTATTTAAGCAACCCAATTGTGTTGAGGTGTGTATGGTGAACTAAATTCATGATGAATTCAATTTTTCTCAAGTTATGTTTAAAATTATTAATTTTTATAGTCACCAACATTATCATTTCTCAATTTTATCACTGAATAATTATATTCTTTATTTTCTTTCCTATATAAACACTTATGCATTTTCAAAGCATCTGACATATATTTAATATTAAAATAGAATATAATGTAAAAATAGTCATAAATGAAAGTGATGATGTCGTAATCTCCATTTTAATTTTTTGGTTTCTCATTGGCCCACAAATATCAGAATGAATATGTTCTAGGGTTCGTTTTTACAAATTTCAACATTATTATGTATAGAATTTGTTATCTTTCATTTTTTGAAAAAATGTTAAAAAACAATCTATTCTTCTTGACATACCATGAATATCTCAAAAAATATCTCAGATTGATAAATTAATCATCATTCTCAAAAAAAATATTTCTGAGCCTTTTATGACACCATTTATTTTCTTCAACCATACCCAATTAACAAGTTTTTTTTCACAAATACTGAATATGTTTTCCCTCGTTCGTCGGCCTCTTGTGACTACCATTCCATTTTCCTAATTTCTCACAAAAATAACTATATTTTCTGAACATAAATTTTTTACAATCATTATAATTTTTCGAAACACATATATTTTTTCATTTCATCACATAAACATATATTGTTTTCACCAATTTCATCTTTTCATTCCTAATGATTAATGATCCATGAAATTTAATTATTAAAGATTAATAATTTCTAGATGTCACCATTAAATCACTAAATTATATCACATTTTTCAAAATAAATATTTATCCCATCATATGATATGAAAATCCACACTCAAGAATCCTAGTTTGTTATACATTTATTTATATCAAATTGGTGTCAACAACTAGATATTTCTCTTCCTGCTTTTTTTTATTCACCTTTGGCACTTGATAGGTGTTAAGAATTATTTTTAATGTAGGTAAATAATAATAAAACCCTTAGAAAGATTATTAGGTTGTTCAAAACATTCACAAATAGTATATAGTGGTTGCAACATATTTTCAACTTTCAAACAAACATTGTCAACATTCATCTGAAAGTACTTTTTAGACTTCTTATTCTGGGAGGATTTACTCCTTATAAAACCATAGTTCTATGAATTACATAATAATAACAACATTTTTGGTTAAATAAAAAAATATTTTTCCATATGTTAGAATCAACCACGATACAAGCAGTATCCATAGAAATTTTTATTTCTATGAAATTATTCGATTGACTGGTGTTGTGAGTTTTTTTCTTTGAAACCTTCTTAATCAAAATTTTTTGACCATAAAACATTCTATATTAAAATGAATATTTCTTATTAATATCATATTTTATTACAGAATTATCAAAACATGATGTAATAAATGTTTTTTCTAATCATATTATTTTTAGAAACTTCGTATTTTTCACCAATGTTAACATTTGTCACATAAATAACTTTTCAAGAATTCTTATTCTCAGAACCAATTATTTATTTCTTATGAACCACTGACGAAAAGTATTATTGATCCTTATCAGGTTCATCATTATTAGAACATTCAAAAATTTCATAGATAGATTCTTTAAATCGTTTACCTTCCTATTTATCTTTTGAATGTTTTTAACAAGTTATATATCCTCTTCTTCATCCCTCAGCATAACTATTTCATGTTCAATATGATTCTATTATTATTCAATAGAATTATTTAAATAATCAATTTATTTTACAAAATTTAATTTCTCATTAGGAATATATTATTGATTATTTGATTAAAATTTTTAATTTATTATCTTCCGGGTCCAATTCTCAAGCCTTCAAATCATTATAATAAATTCTTCCAAACTTATTTTAGATTGGATTAATGTTGAGTTTATTATTCATATTCAAATCTATCACTCCCTATATCATTATTATAAACTATTTATTTAATTATATTATCTCCATATTAATCATAATAATATTTTTCATATTCAATTTCATTATCTTCAACTTTTTTATCTCTAATAAAAAATATTCTTCTTTTAAAATTAAAAAATTGTTTTTCCTTTCCTCTGGAAAAATATTTATATTTATCTCCCTATTTCCACTTTTGACTTTTCCCCTTCATTCTTCTTTATTATTTTCTTATTACACCTTTCTTTGAGGTAAATCACCCACAAAGTACCCAACAACTTCACATTCGAAACACGTCTTGGGAAGTTTTTCATTATATTTACTTGTTCCTCTTATCAAATTTTTATAAATCAATGATAAAATATCATTAATATTTATACTCAAATAATTTTTTGAAATACATTAAGAAACATTATATTCCTCAAGAACCATAATAAATTTTTATTTTCTGATAGATTTGAAGAAAATTTCTCTCTTGACATTTATTTTCTCTTCATTATTTTATCCCATATAATTTTATAAGTGATGAGAGTGATATGAACATCATATATAAATAATGATTAAGTGAATATATCTTCTAATAAGGAAACATTATCATCAAACATCTTTGGTGTAATTCTTATTGTATTTAAAATAATGGTATAATCCTAAATCGTCTTCACTAAGAAATCTAATAGGGATGCTGATTTCATTTACCTAGGTAAAGAGGACACTAATAGATCCATACTCACCCATTTTCAAATATTCATACGTAAACCTCCATATTTTTATTTTTTCCTTAATAACATTTGAATTTCCACCATAGATGTTTTTCAGCTTATCCAAACTTTCATTAGTAGTCGGATCACCTTTCACTATTACGAACTCAATTTAATAAAGTGATAACAGTAAACCATTATAAGATTATCCATCGTTCTCATTATTTTTCTTATTGAAAGGAGTAAGAGGAAGATCATTATTAATATAAGGAAATATATTTGTTGTTCCTTCAAAAACATCACATACAAAAGACATATGATAAAGGAGAAATTTAATCATTCTGGATATGGAAATCATTTATATCAAATATATGAATCATCTTATTATCCACATAATTCAGATAATAAACCATAACTTATATTCAAAACATCATCTATGAATAAATAAGGGGAACCTTATTCCCTGATACTATTTGAGGTTTCTCCTTCCAGATTCATGTATCTCTAAGAGGGGGAGGAGTGAATCAGTGATATATTTTTCTTTTATGTTTCGTTAAATATGAAAAAAATTCACCTCCATTTAATGATATAATTCACTACAAAATAATTGAATCACACATGAACATGAATGATTGAATATACATGGGTCATAACTAAATAAGAGTAGTAAGTAATTTTTATGGTTTATAAACTATGAAATACCATAAAATCCATTCAAAAACAATCCTTTTGTGTGGAATAGAACAACTACGACATTTAATTAAGATCATTTAGTACAATAGAAATAATAAAAATGTGTGTGTGATTTTTAGGAAAAAATAATGTTGTTCAATGTGATGATGATTCTTGTTAAAATTTCAAAAATATGATATTTCAAAACAATTCATCACTTACATACCTAGAATATTGAATGAACTTCCTGGAACTCATAATCACACTTTGTATGATCCAAATATAATTTTAATGATCTATTTATCAATATGATAATCCTTCTATTAGATGTATATTTAGGTTGTGGATATTTATTTTGAAAAATATTATAGTTCCACTGTAATTTTCCTTGCGTCCTCTAAAAATAGTGATGTTTTCTTGGTGAACTACTTGTATCCTCCAGGAACTGAGTTGCACCTTGTTTCATGGTTCTTCACTTACCACATCTTATTAAGTTAACCACCTCCTATTTTAGGATAGCTGATGCCCAACTAGCCATCTCTCATATATGGTCAGTATTCTTTTGCAGACTATTGTTCCCCACAAACATCTTCAGCGAACTATATCCATGAAGTATCTTCTTCGGGGAAATATTTCCTCCCCAAAATCTTCTCCTTCATGAATTCTGCCTTTGTAATCTACATTTAACATCTCCAAATTCAATGGAAAAAAATTTATTCATAGTTAAATATTTATCCATATTATACAAAAATTCCCTTTAATTCCAAAACCACTTGATTTATTTTGCACAACCCAAATCTCTCATGATATTTAACCTTTGAACCAAAAATTTTAGTATCTTCAGATTTAACATTTAATATATTAAAACATTCATATCTTTCACAAATATCAGTATTTTCTATTCAAATGTACTTTTCATAAGAATTGTGAATCTAATTTAAGGTATATTATGATCAATCTGATCATTCACTTTTAAAAAGAGAGGTGATTTCCTTTATTCTAAAACTTTTGTAACAAAAAATGAAGAAACATGAATATTATATTCTTCCTTAGTAGTTTTTTTATATCAAAAATCATATAATCTGTTCAAATACTTTATAAAACTATATTAGAGCAAGGATGGATGCTTATTGTAATGGAAAATTTCACAATAATAAAATAAAATATTTTTGATCGGTCATTTGTGAAGGGATCCCACTGAAAATGAATTGTAGTTTAATTGATCTTCTGAAATAATATTTTCTGTGATTTTCTATATACAAAATATATTTATTACAGTTGAGGAACCTTCAATCACAATTACATTCACTGGTTAGATATAAGTTTTTATTTTCGAAGGATTTAATTACCCATCACAAATAATTATTTACCATGGGTATCAACTCATTCATCAGTAATATAAAAATTGAAAATCCAATTTCTAAAAAAATATAAAACTTCTAAAAAATTTAATTTTTTAAAAAAAATATAAAATAATATTAATCACAATAATATAAATAAATGGATATATATAAAACATTAAATATCAGAAATAGTAATAATATTTAAATTTTTTTTCAAATTTTATCAACATAAAAGTGTAAAAAATATATATATCACAGAGTATAAGAGGGTCATCTAGATGTGAAGGTGGTAGAGGGAACTCCATACCTATACCCAGTTTCATATCCTTCTTGTAGTCCATTAGTTACTACTATTTCTAATACTCAGGTGCTCAAAAATGATCCTAGTCGAGTTGGAAGATGATAATGAAATTATTCCATAATAACATTCAAGTATCAATGAAAATCTGATAAAAACAACTCATCCTTTCTCGAAATCATATTGATTCACCTAAATCCATGATACACCATCAAATCCAACTACACTAGTGGGATGACCATCAATATCAGCTTTACTCTCATCATATGTGTGAGTACTTGTGGCCTCATATGACCCCAACAAATAAAATTTTAAAATAAAATACATAAAATATTATTTCTAGTTTATTTTAAAAAAATTCTATAAACAAAAATATGATGCTATTGACCACCTTTAATATATCCAGTGATAGGGTCAATATTTATCCTATTATATAAAATTGAAATTTGTAATATCAGGATTCTTAACTAGTTATTTGAATTATAGAATAATCAGTTTACATTTACAGTTATTAAAATTAATCTCCCGACCTAATAATGATCTCCATTTAAAACTATCTTCCATTAAGTAACAGAAACAAGCCTCCCAGAACTGATAGGATATGTAATTGGGTAGATGGATATTGTATGAATTATAAAAAACAATAACCCTATATTTTTTCAATGATATAATTCTTATAATTTGAAGAAACTAAACAAAATAATCATTCGTGCAAGCCTCTCATGCCTCCCAGATTGACGCCATGATTCTATCATTAATGGGATACTATAAAACCTAGAAACAATTGATAATATAAAGATAATAATTAAATAAATTTAAAAATAAATATTATACCTTTACATACCATCCAATGATGAAACATACACTACCTAACATAAATCGGATTATGATCTCATCGCACCCATGCTGTATAAGAATAATTATACATGATAGAACGCACCTATAAAATATCAATATAAAAAACAATGTGGGAAAAAACAAATAATAAAACAGTTAGTATATAAATAAAAAATAAAAAATTAATGATAATAAAAATTAACTAAATTAAACAACTGAAGATACCCCTCTATTCTAATGAACTTCCTGCAAATAGAGGGTCAGCTGACATACCATAAGGCTCATTACCAAGAACTATATTCTACCAAAGGTAACAAAACATTTGATCAAAATTCTCGATAGACAACTAAAACATGAAACTAATTTTGTCATAAAAATTGAATATGAGTGTAATATATATATTTATTATTACTATAACAAACAAATAATTGTGTCATTATTAATATTCATCATTATCTTTATATATGATGGTTTTAATATATTCTTCTTCCTACCCAGTTTCATTAATTTCCATAGGAGATTCACATTAATCTTATCTTGTTAATTCAAATTCATTTATTACATAATCAATATAATCATCTCATTTGACCCATAACAACAGGTTTTCATCATCGATATTCATGTATCCTTGTCCAAAATATGTATTTTTAAATAAATTTTGAAAATATTTGACTCTTTTTACTTCAATAGAACCATATTCACTTTTAATAAAGTGTTTCTCATTGGATTATATTTTTATAATTCTCCACCAATCAATTAAATCTCATAAAATATGGCAATAATATGAATTATATTTTTTTGTGCATTACGATCAACTAAAAAAGAATTATTTACTAAAAGAACACTTTTATATTTAATATGAACATTTCCATGGTATGGAAAATAATGAAATCTTTTAGTAATATTCATACAATGGTATTTAAAAATCATTACATATTTTATTTTCATATAAAATTGTTCAATTATTTAGTCCATCATGTAATAAAATTCAACTTCACTATCATTGTGACGAGATCCCATAGTAAAAAACTATTATTAGTTTTTTATTCACCGTATAAACATGTATGAAATTAAGAATCACTCACAACATATGAATTATAATATTCAAACAATTAGGATGGTTGATTAATCAATGTAGAAAATCAATTATCAATTTTATTGGAATGTTGTGGTATAAGAAAAAATGAAAAAAAATAGCTAAATAAAAAATAATAAATTTATTGTATATGTTAAGCAATATAATTTTTATTATTATTAATTGAAACCAGTAGTAAAAATTATGTTGCTGATGTTTTTCAAGGAAAATAGGTGTAATATGTGGAATCTGTTTCTTAATGTGATAATCATAATATCTAAAAATAAAATATTATCAATTTAATAATAAAAAATTAAATAATAGTTGATTATTTTACTGACTATAAAAATAGTTTCATTTATTCATATTTGAGAAGAAAATATATTTGACCCTTTTGATATTCATCATCTGAAATCCACAATTTATGAAGTCTCCCATATACATGTTTATGGTGATTGAATATTGTTAATTTAATGTTCATTGCATCATAAAAATTTCCCCCATTATGGTAAAATTGGTTATGTTTTGAATGATATTTGGATTTGAAATAATGGGAGAAGAAAAAGAAATTTTCTTTTATAAATATGTTTCTACAATTGACCCTTCAATTGATTCTTTGTTTCATATCTATTTCTTCAATTATCTACATTCATATCTCATGTGGATAAATCCATCGGAACTCTACTCACCATCCTCATTTATCATCATCCAAAACATTAAGTGTGATATGTATTATTGAATTAAATAACAATGGTGGAATTTGTTTTTCTCCGTATAAAATTAAAATGACATCTTCTTAAATTTTTTTAAATTTAGCATTGGTTTTTTTCCTCCCACAAATGACTCATAAAGAACATGATATTTGGTTTGCACATCCATAATCAAAGAATTAATAAAATATATAAATCTAATCCGTTGAGTAATTTCCACTAAACCCTGAAAATGATGACATTTTAATTATGTAATATGATTTTTTATTAACCATCACAAAAAATTGGATACATAACCCTTTGGTGTCCTCAAATTTAAAATTCACTAAAATATAATAAAAGTATTTCTCTAGAATGTGTATAAGGTTATTTTTGACTTTATCAACTTTTATGATATCTCATAATCAAAAAACTCGAGTTATGGTCAACTACAGATTTGGGAAAGATCTAATCATGCCTCTACGTTATCATTGGTCTTACTAAGTGTATCCAAAATGGTGTAAAATATATTATAAATATTGTTGTTCTTGATATTAATAGGAATTCATCATGTCATAGAACAAAAAATTATAACAATATTTGATATCCCAAAATATAATTCCTTAAATATAATGTGATCATTCTGAAAAAAATCTAATTTGTTTGGTTTATAGTCGGTCAAAATGTAATGGGATGAAATGAAGATACAATATAACTTAAATCAATACTTTAGATAATTTATAGTGGTACGTATATTTCAATATTTCATTTTTTAAATATATTTATATTCCTTCGAAAAGGATGATCTATAGAAAGAAATATTTGATGACAGTCGAAAAAAATTCTCCCATTGGGGAGTATAAACACATTTTTTTCAATCATAGCGTATGGATAAGAATTTGGATCATGTGTACTCCATCAAAATTAAATCCTATGTGATATGAAGTCTATAATTGTCCACATTATTGTATCATTTTTTTGGAAACACTATTTCAAAAAAAATAGCATATATACTGACACCATTACTTCATAATAAATTCAAATGAAAAATAAATAGATTGAATAGGAAATAAATATTCTTTTTTGGATATTCTAGAGATAATAATGTTAAAAATATATGTTGATTAGTCATCAAAATTCAATGGGGTATGTTGTACAGAGTTATTATAAGGTCCCAGCCTTAAACATTACACAATCTTGAGATATTCCAAGAATACACATTGAGGAACTTTTGAGGTTTAGAGTTTTAGAGATTTAGATCATAAATCATGAATAACATTACACATTTAAACAAGGTTTTTACATAAAAGACAATATTCATTTTTACTATCAAAGGAGACATATTTAAAATAAAACATGGAATCTTTCTTGACACATCCTCAACACTATCATCACATCATGTACTATTCCCTTGACCTGTGAAAAACATTTCAAAAACATGGAATGAGCATAAAAATATCAGTAAGGGTTATAAAAATACGGAATGAAAACATTAGTCCATGTATATATAAGAATCAATGAAATCATGCTTTAATAATATTACATTAGCACTTTAAAATACATCATGAAATCATAATATTTATGAATAAATCGTAGTAAACATAAGACATAATGTTAACTTGAGGCATTCATAATATTCTTACTTAGGGAGTAACACTCATGGTTATGATTGGAATACCCATCATAGTATATTCCCTAAATCTATTTGGATAAACCGTAGCGTTTAACTCCTTCGTGTTACCCAATGCATTAGAGAGCTATCACGGGCTCACCCTCACTTAGTTTATCACGTAACCACCCTTCTTCATAAACAATTCCCATGAACCATAACAAAATCATACCACATAAAACATGCATAAAAAAAATCAACATTTTCACATTTAAATAAAAAGATATCAAAAACACATTGATATAATCAAAACATTATAAATACCATTTTAAATTCCAAAATAAAAGAAAACTAAAACATGGTATTTATTTTTCATTTTAAAAATTGTTATGGCATTTAGAGGAATCTAAAACTCAAAAAATGGTCACAGCGGGGGATAAGTTGTTACCGACGCATACATAAGAGAAAAAAATTCCCTTTTGTCGTTTAGTGAAACGATTCATATAAAATGATTCATTTTTAATTAAATTAAAAGTAAAAGATGTTTATAAAACTTATAATAGAAATTTTCGTATAAAACAAAATATGCCTCAATGGAAGGAGATTGAGACGAAGTCCCGTATAAATACGGTATACTTAGATTAAGGATAAATCATTTACATGGTTATGTGTGACAAATGAAAATACTCCCAATATAAGTGGATATTAATTGAAAAAAAATCCATAGTCATTCACACATATTCATATAATTACATATTCAATTATTACAAGTTTAACAAAAATAATTGAAATAGAGTAAAAAAGTTCCCTTGCAAAAATTTCGACAGCCTAACGACGTTACTTTAATATTCAAAAAATGATTGATGAGAGAGAAAATGGTATCTCATCACATGGACATAAAATTTAGATCTATAAGGATATATGAGAACATATCCCAACATAATAAGATATAAATTAAAATACATACCAAAAGAAGTGTTTTAGAAATAGGAGGGTTAAAGGTTCCTTTACCGATTTGGGTAACATTCGAAACGTACAACCCATGAAAGAAGGGTCATACAATGAAGATTTAAATACCCATAAATTAAAGTATATTAAACTTAGACTACAATAATTAGAAGTAAACACACCAAACAAAAAGGAAATAGTGGAAAATGTAGCATAAATCTCACAGGAATAAAAGTGAGATGAAAAATCCCTTATGAAAACTCGGCAGCCTAACGACACAACATAAACTTTCAAAAAAATGGATTGAAGAGATAAAATATGGTCTCTCATCATATAACATAAAATTTAAATTAAGAGAAATTTAAAATATCATCCCACAACATAATAATAAGTAGATTAAAGGAAATGAAAAAATAGAGTACTTAAAAAGAGAGAGGTATGATCCATTATCTCAAGTCCGACTTGTCTGGTTCGTTTCATTATATTCCTGAATAATAAATGTTGGTCAATTTATAATTTATTAAGTATATATTTTAATGTTTATTATTCAATTCAAATCACATATTATAATGTTATAATAATTTGTTAATTATGTGACTTCATATCAGATGTTTATGTCAATGTTCGGTACATGAGTCATAAATGCACTTGTTTGAAAAGAATTGTTGATGTATTTATAAGTACATCATCTCTAGAATAGTTATAATGATTTAAATATCATATATATCCCGTATATATTCATTTTATACTATTCTATAACATTTTTAGATAAAAATGAAATGGACCGTTCATGGAGATGGTAGGTCGTACGTACGCATGAACGCTACATTCATTTATTTGTCATATTAATGTAATTAAAAATAAATGAGAGAGAGATATATATTATAAATCCAGAATTATATTAGTAATTTATATGTAATATATATCATGTATATCCATTTTATATATGTACTTATAATAGTACATAACATTTGGAGATAAGAAATGAAATGCACTATTTATGGAGATGGTAAGTCGTACGTACGTATGAACGCTACTTTCATTTCTATTTCATACATTAATGGATTGAAAACAATATGATACATAGGTATATTATAATTAAAGTATAATATCATATATAATATCATTAAATTCATCTTTTATACATCCCACAAATTTCATTAATGATTCAAATCACTTTGAGGGGGCGGTAGTCCGCACTTCCTAAAATGAAATTATCACGTTTACCCATTATGGAACACATAAATTTATGGAAAAAATAAAAATACAGAAGAATAAGGAAAACACAAAAATAATATATATCATATATAAATACAGTTAAATCTTAATGTCTACCATGACAGGTGTTAAATGAAGATTGAACAATCATCGTCTCGTGAGGCAATAATTCTCCACCCACAGAAACAGTATGTTCTTAACCATTAGATGGAGGTGTGCATTTGTGTATCTCGAATAATTCTAATAACAACATCCTAGTATATTTAATATATTGTTGTCCTAAAAAAATAATGGAATTAAAAGAGTTTAGGGGGTTGGAGAAGAAAAATAAAACAAAAGAACATAAGAGAATCTGTTACCTATAAATCGGGTAACTCCATTCGGTTTAACCAAAAGTGTTTATTGAAGAGCTTTCTTCCAAAGGTAAGGCTTCTAGGATGAATATAGGGATGTGGTGACATAAAATGTGCAGATTTTGGTGAAGCTAAAGGCTTGATAGGTGTGTTTAAGGGGGTAGAGGTGGGGGCCTTTTATAAAAGGGATGATGGGCACTCTTGGAAGGTCTTGAAAAGTTACTTCATTATAAAATTGTTTTCAGATATTAAAGGTCCCAAAATTATATATTTTGAGGATAAGGTTATACATGTTCTAAATCCACCCATAAAAAAGGTTTTTAGTCATATTTATGTCTTATATTTCCCATTATTTTTCCATTTTTATTTTGAAATCGGTCATTAATGAGGTAATCACTGTATCATCACGGTGTCATAAATAAATTTACTTATTTAACGTATAAAAATAATAAAACAATTACCATCATGTAGGAAATTATTTTAGATTTCCAATGACTAATTATAGTATAAGAGATCATTTATGTAGACAAAACAAATTTTTTTTACTTAGGTGTTAGATACTTTGGTTACATTTTCCTTTCTTTTATAAAATATGATAAAAAGGTCACTATCTCACTAAAGTGAATCCATGGGGTCCCAAGGTTTTCACAAGGCATCCCACGGTCAGCCATGACACCACCGATAGCATTAGGACACATTTTGGGGTCATCTTATATTTTTATGATATTATTTTATTACACTCAACTACCCTGTTGCTAATTAAACATGATAATTAAAGATAATTACCGCCGTTACAATTGATAATGTCTAAAAACAAGTGTCTTAATTACATAATTGGGACCTTCTGATTCAAAATATAGAATCCATTTTATCAAATTCAAAACAATGAAATTTCATTAATTAATTTGAAAAAATTCTAGTTGTCAAAACCAAAGACGAGTATTTAAGAAGTATAATCTAATAAAATATTGATTGGTTTTTACATTCAATTTTAAAGTTAAATTACATCCAATGACCATAATTGTTTTAAATGATAAAAATATAATTAATTTTAAGAATTAAATCCAATTAAAATGACAATATAATTATATAAATAAATTGGATGAAAAGGCATTTTTGAATTAAAATGCAGTGTTTTTCACTATTTATTGAAAACGAACATTTGTCAGAAAAATACCAAATATTCAACCTAAGCTATATTGTATATTCCAAATTAAAAAATGATATCAATTTTACCAAATTAAATACATATATGTTAAATTAATTAATTTTATAATCAATCCTGTTTTCAAAACAAATAGCGTTTTTTATGAAACAATATCTATTAAAAGATTGACACTTTTTAATGACCAATTTAAAATTATAATTAATTCAAAAGATAAAAAATGGATTAAAAGGTAAAAATATATTTTAATTTTACTTTAAAAAAAATTAAAAAAGATAATCTGACCATATAAATAAATTATACTAAAAGTAAGTTTTGAAATAAAATACATCATTTTTACTATTCATTTAAAAAATGAACTTTATCGGAAAAATAACAAAAATGTACAGAAAGTAAATTTTGATGTCATTATTCTAAAGAAGGATTTTTTTTCAAATATAACATAAAAAATTTTTAAAAAGAGGATTTAAAAAGGGTTCTACATCAAAATGCGGTTAATCAACATTTAAAGAATATTAAAATATTTAGGCTTAAAATTGGATTCATTCGCATTTTAAGCCTCTAACATTTATTGGATAAAAGTAAAAATATTTGAAAAACATATATAATAATTTTTTAGTTAGTTCTGTTCATTCTTTCCATTAAATTGGATAGTCGTTAACTACCATTTAAAATAATATTATTATATTATTAGTGTACAACATATGATTTCCAAGAAACTCGATGTTGCATGTTGGGTATGTCATTGAACATAGCATCTCCATTAAAGTAATACTGATATTTTATTCACAAATATTAATAAATATGAAAATTTCGTATTCTTTATTTACCTGGGATGTTACATCCTTCCCCCATTTTGGGAATTATGTCCTAGAAATTTTAAAATTGGGCTTGGAAACTTTATTGAAAGTCCCACATCAGAACAAGAGTCAGTAAAACAATAACTTTAAAATAAAGAAAGAGAAGTACAAATGTAGAGACCCAAATATTATCATACATAAAAATTACATTACTTTTGCAAAATACTTAATACACAACAAAAACAAACACCCAAGGATTGTAATAGTTTATTGTCTTTAGAAACTCAGAAAAATAATCTTCTAATCACGATGAAAGATCTTCAACATCTCCCATAAAGATCATACCATTTTTTCTAACCTAAAACCATTATTTATATCTTGTGGAAAAGAAAACATAAAAATGGTGAGCTCAAATTCGTTGTAAGGGTAAACATATAGAACATAAAACAATCCATAAACATTTGAATGAAAAAACATGAACATAAAATCTAAACATCCCAATCTTGAGAAAATACATAAATCTTGGAAGTACGTATGAAATATATCAAAAAGGAACATCAATCATGATAAAATATCATGGGAATAAAAAATGTAATTATGGGAAACCATTGTGCACAAGATATGATTTCCATAGTAGCCAAGGCATTACTGCCATGACCATCTTAGTGGACAAAGTCCCTTTTCGAATCGAGTTCACTCCCCATTCCAGTGATGTATCACTGAACCAGATTAACTTAACATTCCGACCATGTCTATCCCATGAGATATAAATCATTACCCAATTAATTGGAGGGAGATATATGTCCTACCGATCTCATAATGAAATCATTCTTACTTGTGCCACAACATAAACATAAATCATTCATCATAACCCAAAGAATAAAAATGGGTTTCATAAACATCATCCCATTATAACATAATCCATATAAAAGAAATAGATATCATTTCATCATAAAAAGAGTGAAACCATGTAAATCATAGAGATATTATACTTGAAACATTCATATATGAAATAATTTCATCTTAGATGAAAAATGGTTTTGGTGTAACACTTGAAAAGAATTCTTGAGAAGAATATCATTTCTTCTTAAAATCATTTTATATTCAGAAAATTATGTTCAATTTTAAAAGAAATGGATTTTATTAAAAATAACTATGAAATATTGTTGAGTATGTTTCCTTAAAATAAGTTGTTATGAAATCGTAAAAATCTTTTCATGCAGTATAAGTTAAAGAAATCATTCTTCTCGTACTTTTCCCAGAAAAGTCACAAATTACCGCGTATGGTAATCAAATGAAATATTCCTTACATACAATGTAATAAAAGTAAAAAATGGGTAAAAAATTCATTAAACATACATGAAACCATTTTTAGAAAATAGGGACATGGATGATAAATATAAACCCAGTAAATACTAACGAATGAACAATCTCAGATAAAAACGAGATTGGAAAAGTTATCCCTTACCATATGTCTCATATGCTTTGTATGTATCCAAAACTCTTGTATAATGATTTAAATAATTTCATTGACTTATTGAAGAATCATATTCATTGTTATGATATCATAAATGGTTCAATTATGACTTTTTATTAACCGTTCTTTTGTAAATTCCATGTTAAATCAGCGTTTTGGGAAAAATCATTTCATTTATAATACATGTTTCGACTGGTGGTTATTGATATTATTACTTATATCCTGATTTACATAATTCCTGAATTTAAAACATTATTTATATATATTCATCATATATATATAGATATATATATATATATATATGATAGTTTGATAAATGGAATGAAATACACCGTTCATGGAGACGGTAGGCCGTACGTACGCATGAACGCTGTTTTCATTTCCTTATTGAATTGAATGAAATTAAGTGGATGAAATACATATCAATATACATAAATCCAGTAACATTATTATTTCATATATTTCATTATTATTAATTATATATACTTTATAATCATTCATGAATGGTTAACATGGAGAATTAATCTCATCGCGTCGTGGAGACAGTAGTCCGTACGTACACACGAGCGATTATATTATTTCAATGAATGTGGAATTGTATTTAAGTGTATAAATAATATTTCAGAATCAATATCACTTTAAATTAATCATATATAGTTATTTATTTACACCATTATACCCATCCAAGTATGGTGGTGGTCGAAAACAAATTACACCATGGTGTGGAGACGGTATTTCGGATGTACGCACGCGCGGTGATTTCGTTTTCCGTAGGATGGATAGAAGATGAAATAAATATGTTTCATATTTATAATAATATATAAGTATATTATTGATACTGATGTTATTAATTTATATTGAAACAACTAAAGAATAACAAGGAGAATAAGAAAGAAACTTAAGAGAATCTGATGAAGATATTACCTCTTCTTTGATGCACCTCCTTTAAGCTTCCTTTTAAGGAAGTTGAGTTGGTATTTTGAGAATAAAAAAACCTCCAGAATGTTTATAGTGATGTGGAGAAGAGAAAAGTTCAGGTTTTGGCCGATCTTCAAGGCTCAAAAGGGTGTGAAGATAAGTAGGAACGAGTACCCTTTTTAAAAGGGAGGAGAGGGGCACCTTTGGAAGAACATAAAATATTATTTTATAATAAAGACATATTAGGTTTATAATAGCTCAAAACTGATTTATTTAGAAGATAAGGTGGGGATGGGTAGAAACCCTATCAACAAATAGATTTTAGACAAGTTTAGGTTACTATTTTAACCTTATCATTTATATTTAACTATTAGTTAAATAATTTTACTTTTACAGTGTCTTCTTTTTTCATACACTATATGGTTAATAAACTTACTATAACAAGCCAATATTACCCATAGTTGTTCATTATTAATATATATATAACATTATATAAGTCATTTGGACGAAGCTTTTTTTTAAGAATAAAATAACAATTCATAATATTATATTTCTTTTAAAAACTATTTTATGTCAATTTTGACACTATTTGTTAACTGATTTTTGTGAAACTCATAAAAGCTTGATTAGTTCTAATAATGTTAATTAAATCAATAATAACATGTCATATTAACCAATAAATTTAGTTTAATTCATAAAAAGTCTCATATTACATTTATTTGTTTATTTATAATATCAAATAATTTAATATTTAATTATTTAGGTAATTACTTCATCACCATTGTGTCATATATAAATTAAATTATTTAATGTCTAAAAATTATAAATAAAATATGGTTATGTAAGAAATATTTTTATATTTCTAATGAATATTAATATTCAAATTGATATTATATATAACCCTATATTAAAAATGTTTTAGTTATTAAACATTGATTTTAACTAATTTAGCTCTTCTTTAAATAAAATAATAATAAGTGTCTGAATCTAATCCAATAAGACCAAATGGGTATTATTTTATTCTTATGGTTTTTTTTGGTCGAATTAATCTTATAAAATAGAATTAAGAACTGTTTTAGGGTAATAATAGTATCATTTTTACCCCTAATTACCCTATTTATTTTAAACCGTGGAAAATAAAAGTAAGAGGTTACTATTCACCAGAAATTATTTTTATCTTATTGAACCACATATTATTCCTTGATATTAACTGTATGCCTCGGATTTTCAAAATTCCACTCATAGAAGCGGTAAAATTTTGTTTTATGTAAATTTTCAAATTCTCCTAGGAGGTGTGTAAAACACGGTGAAAAGTTCTATAAAAGTTATATATATATATATAATTATTATAAAATGACTAAAATGAATTAAATTGAACTTATATAGGTATTATGTATCAATTTTTAACTAAAATAAACTTAAAAAAATAAATAATCATTTAAATAAAAAGTTGGTTTTTAAATAATAACATAGTGTTTCACTATTCATCAAAAATCGAATGTTTTCAGAAAAATACAAAATTTTCACCCTAGGTTAATTTTGATATTCCGAATCCAAAAATGTAGTATATTTGGAAAGATAAAATTTTTAAATTTTTAAAAAGTGGGTATTACTATTCATAATGGCTAGTTCATACTAATATTATAATAATATCTCGTTTATTGAAACTCGGTATTTCATATTACACACGCTATCGAGGAAGGACTTGATTGCGTGTAATGCAAGAAAATATAGGGTTGTGTGTAGAGAAATATTCCTTTTGTGATTTGTATATCATACTCAAAATATAATTCAGTTATACATTGATCAAAATCTATAATTTTTGTTGTGTAAAATAAATTTTATTTGAAAGAAATTGAAATTGTGTGCATCACAAGCCAAGAATTGTGTTGCTTATACTATAAGCTAATACAGTGTTGTGTATAGCGCATGCTAATCTTGGTGAAGCGTACAGAGAAATACATAAAATAAATTAAAAATAACATTTCTCATAAAATCTCGGGGTGTTACATTCTACCCCCCTTAAAATGAATTTTTCCCTTGAAATTTGCCAGGGTTATAAATGATTTATTTACTTGAAATTTTCATTCATAGAAACCAACATCGTAAAACGGAATACTAAAGCATAATTTTATAAAAGGGAAGTTAGAATCATAACAGTCACCCAAAGTAACTCAACACTAGGTTTCCACATAGGACATAATAGGTGAAAATATTGATATGGAAGAGAAATATAACCATCATCATCAGATGAAGATTGGTGGAGGACATGGATATGAAAAAGAAAATAATCACAAAGCCATAATTTTTTGATGATCTAAGGTACCATATAATTCATCAAATATAAGGGCACTGGGAAAACATTTTTGGTATTCAAGATCATTTCCTAGATGTTGAATAATTTTTGAATTAAAAGAAATTCTAACTTGATTTATGTACAATCTTACCATTTCTCATGCCTTGAACAACATCCACTTCACCTCTTAATGAAATGAAGCAGAATTTGTCTATTGAAAAGTGTTAGAAGATCCTGCGATAGAATGATAGGTCATTCCATCTGTCTCAAACATAATGCTAGAAAAATTTATATACTTAAGTCAATAAATGGTTACATTAATCGTATATAGTTCCAAAAATGGACTTATACTACATCTATCATACCGCTTCATAAAATAAAACTAGTTTACACTAACCAGGGACTTCTTGTAGGACAAAGGTAGGCGATAAAGGCATGTCGCACTTCAGTTTTGGGTTTGATTCCCACAACCTTGTCTGACGCGATGAGTTGTCGCCCGTCCTGTAGGTTGTCCTTTATCGAAAACTACATTATTATAACTTCACCTCAATAATATCAAAAAAAGATCTATACTTAACAAAATACTATCTTATGTCCAACATAATCCATTCCAATACTTCTATCTAAGCTCATAGTATAAAGAAAATAATTACTAGAAATTTCATTTACCGAGCATGTGAATACCATCATTTATACCCCATATATCATATGATATATCTTGTTGGTCACATTCCAAACATGTTAATACCTTAATCATGTATTCTCTTGAAAAATTAATACCCATTGAACATTAGTGAAAACAAGAATGCTGTCAAAAGTTAACTCTTTCCACATACCAAAATCACAAAATTTCGATATATACAAACCATGATATCACATCCTCATTATAGCAGTCATGGGCTCATGGATACTATCATACATATTATTTCTTCCTTATCCTTTCATTATGCACAATTCATCTGCTTTTCAAAAATATTTCAATCACTTTTCGTGGTTATTGGTACAATATAATTATTGAAAACTACAATGGACCAATACGTAGATATTTCAATATACTATAAAAGTATCTCAACAACATTATTCTTGAATACCAATACATAAACACTTCAATCCATCCTATTCAATGATTTTCATGGGATAAGTCCTTTTTTATTTAGAAGTAACCTCTTAGGTCAGGGCATTGATTTGGGTAATGCCCATGTTCTCCACAGATAAGAAATTGAACTCTATAATAGTCTGTCACTCTATGACCCTTCCCTCCACACAGATAACATCTTCCCCTCCATTTGATGTATTCATCAAGGTTCTTCTTCCCTTATTTAGAAATCTCCATCTTCCTTTCTATATGCTCCTCACCATGTGAATATGCATAAAAGTCCATCTTCCTCTTATTTGATGAATTAGGAATACCACTAATGTTCACCTTGTTAATCATATATCACAATGACTAATTCGGAATATTCACAAAATCATTATTTCTAGGAATTACGCAATTTCATTGCTCATAGTCACCAAATTGTCCATTGGATTCAATTTTGACCCCATCCCTTCTTGTTCCCTCCATTGACTGAAACCAAAAACCGTAGTGTAAGGAACCGTTAAAATAACAAGGAACCACATAATCATAAACAGTCACCTATGGGGTGTATAACTTATCACACATTCCTTAATTCGAGACAACCTCGATTCCCCCTAGGTTATTCATGATTTTCAAAATAATTCTAGGACTGTAACCTATTGTTATACTAAACCATAGGGACATCCCTGGACATACCTTAAGAATATGTCTTAGTATCTCACTAATGTTCTCATATCCTAGTTTCCAATGGTTGACTAAACCATTCGTCTGATACCAACTGTAGAGACCCAAATCCTGACGTACATAAACATTACATTTCTTTTTCAGAATACTTAATACATAACAACAACAAACACAGAAGGACTGTAAATGTTTAGTGTCTTTGGAAACTCCGAAAATTAATCTTCTAATCACGATGAAAGATATTCAACATCTCCCATAATGATCATACCCTTTTTACCTAAAAAAATTCTCTATATCCTGCGGAAAAGAAAACATAAAAAAGGTGAGTTCAAATGCTCAGTAAGGGTAAACAATGAGAACATAAAACAATCGATAAACATTTGATTCCAAAAACTTGAACATAAAATCTAAACATCCAAATCGTGAGCAATTACATAAATCATGGAAGTACGTAAGGAATCTATCATAAAGGAACATCAATAACGATAAATTATCATGGGAATAAAATAAGTAATTGTGGAAAACCATTAATCACATGATATAATTTCCATAGTATCCAAGGCATTACTGCCAAGACCATCTTAGTGGACCAAGTCCCTTTCAGAATCGAGTTCAATCCTCATTCCAGTCATGTATCACTAAACCAGATTAAATTAACATTCAATCCATGTCTATATCATTAGATATAAATCATTACCCAATGAATTGGAGAGAGATATAGGTCTCACCCATCTCATAATTAAATCATTCTTACTTGTACCACAACATAAACATAAATCATTCATCATAACCCAAAAAATAAAAATGGGTTTCATAAAAATCATCCCATCATAACATAATCCATATAAAACAAATGGATATCATTTAATCTTAAGAATATTTAAACCATGTAATTCATATAGATATTATACTTGAAACATACACAAATGAAATAATGTCATCTTAGATGGAAAATGGTTTTGATAAAACACTTGAAAATAATTTTTGAGGAAAAAATCCTTTCATCTTAAAAATCATTTTCATTCCACAAAATGCCTCTAAATTTTAAAAGAAAAGTATTTTACTGAAAATAACCATGAAATACTGTTTAGTAAACTTCATGAAAATAAGACGTTACAAACAGTAAAATTCCTTTCATGCAGTATAAGTTATAAAAAACATTCTTCTCGTACTTTTGTCAGAAAAGTCAAAAAGTACCTCATATTGTAATCAATATAAATATTCCTTACATACCATGTAGTAAAAGTAAAAAACAGTTAAAAATTTCATTAAAAATACATGAAACAATTTTTAGAAAATAGTTAAATGTATGATAAATATAACCCCATAAATACTTACAAATGAACAATCTCGGATAAAAACAAGATTGGAAAAGTTATCCCTTACCTTATGTCTGATATGCTTCATATGTATCCAAAACTCCTGTATAATGATTTAAATAATTCTATTGACTTATTATAGAATCACATTCATGGTTATTATATCATATATTGTTCACCTATTACTTTATATTACCTGTTCTTTTGTAAATTCGATGTTAAAATAGCGTTTTGGGTAAAATCGTTTCATTTATCGTACGTGTTTCGACATGTTGTTCTTGATATTATTACATATTTCATGATTTAAATTATTCTATAATTTAAAAAATTATTTATATATATTCATCATATACATATATATATGATAGATCGATAAATGGAATGAAATACACCATTCATGGAGACTGTAGGTCGTACGTACACATGAACGCTATTTTCATTTCCTTATTGAATTGAATGGAATTAAGTAGATGACATACATATATATACATAAATACAGTATCATTATTATTTCATATATTTCATTATTATTCATTATATATTCTTTATAATCATTCATGAATGGTTAACATGGAGAATGAATCTCATCGCGTCATGGAGACTGTAGTCCGTACGTACGCACGAGCGATGATACATTTCCAATGATCTTGAAATTGTATTGAATTGTATATATAATATTTTATAATCAATATCACTTTATAATATTCATATATAGTTATTTATTTACACCATTATACCCATCCAAGTAAGGTGGTGGTCGAAAACAGATTACACCACGGCGTGGAGACGGTATTCCGTATGTACACACGTGCAGTGATTTTGTTTTCTGTAGGATGGATAGAAGATGAAATATGGTTGTTTCATATTTATAATTATATATCATTATATTAATTATTATTATGTTATTAATTTATAGTGAAACATATAAAGAATAATAAGTAGAAGAAGAAAGAAACTTGAGAGAATCAGAAGAAGTGATTACCTCTTCTTCGACGCACCTTCTTAAAGTTTCTTCTTAAGGATGTAGAGTTGGTATTTTGAGAAGAAAAAAACCTCTAGAATGTTTCTATGGAAGTTTAGAAGAGAAATGATTATGGTTCGTCAGAGCTTCAAGGCTCAAAAGGGTGTGAATAGAAGAGGGAATGTGTACCCTTTTTATAAGGGAGGAGAGAGGCACCTCTGCAAAAACATAAAATATTATTTTATAATAATGTCATATTCGGTTTATAATAGCTCTAAATTGATTTATATCGAAGATAAGGTGGGTATGAGTTTCAATCCTCTTAACCAATCTATTTTAGACAAGTTTGGGTTACCATTTTAACCTTATCATTTAGATTTATCTCTAAGTTAAATAATTTTACTTTTACCATGTCTTCTTGTTTTCTTACACCATATGGTTAATAAACATACTATAACAAGCCAAAAAAACACCAAGTTGATAATTATTAATATATATATATATAATTAGATATGTCATTTGGAGGAACCATAGATTTTTAGGAATAAAATAACAAATTAATAACATAATATTTGTTTTAAAAACTATTTTATGTCAATTTTGACACTATTTGGTAATTGATTTTTGTGAAAATCATAACCACATGATTAGTTCGAAAAAAGTTTATTACATAAATACTAACATGTCATATTAACCTATAAAATTATTTTAATTCATAAAAAGTCTTAAAATACATTTATTTGGGTATTTATAATATCAATTATTTTAAAATTTCATTATTTAGGTAATTACTCCATCACCATTGTGTCATAAATAAATTAAATTATTTAATATCTAAAAATTATAAATAAAATACAATTAGGTAGTAAATATTTTTTTATTTCTAATAAATATTTATAGTCTAATTTATCATATAAATAACCTTATATTAAAAATATTTTAGTTATTAAATTTTGATTTTATCTATTTTAACTCTTCTTTAAATAAAATAATATTAAGTGTCCTAATCTAATCCATGTGGACCTAAAGGTTAATATTTTAATCCTAAGGTTGTTTTTAGTCAAATTAAACTTTTACAATAGAATTAGGACATGTGTTAGGAAAATAATAATATCATTTTTACCCTTATTTACCCTATTTACATTTAACTCTGGTAAATAAAAGTAAAAATTTACTATTCAACAAAAAATATTTTTATCTTATTGAAAAACATTTTATTGATTGATATTAATCGTGTCTCTCGGATTTTATAAATTCCACTCATAAAAGTGGTAATGTTATGTTTCATTCAAATTTTCAAATTCTCCTAGGAGGTGGGTAAAAGATGGTGATAAATTCTATAAAATTTATATATATCTAAAATGATTATAAAATGACTCAAATGAATTACATTGATCTTATATAGGTATTGTGTATCAATTTTGAACTAAAATAAATTTAAATAAAATAAATTATTATTTAAATAAAAATTCTATTTTTAAATTGTAACCTAGTGTTTTGACTATTCATCAAAAATTGAATGTTTTCAGAAAAATACCAAAAATTTACCATAGGCTTGTTTTCATATTCCAAATCCAAAAATGTAGTCCACTTTGAATGATAAAATTTATAGGATTTCAAAAAGTGGGTATTACTATTCATAAAATCTATTCATAATAATATTATATTTATATCTCGTTTAGTGAAACTCAGTATTGCGTACGACACACGTTATCGAGGAATGTCATGATTCCATGTAATACAAGCCCTGGAAGGGTTGCGTGTAGGGAATGATTCTTTTGGTGTTTCGTATAACATACCCAAATTATAGTTCAGTTATACATTGATCAAAATCTATAATTGGTGTTGTTTAAAATAAATTTTATTCGAAAGAACATGAAATTGAGTGAATCACAATCCACAAATAGTGTTTCATATACTTCAAGCTAATACAGTGTTGCGTATAGCGCAAGCTAATCTTTGTGAAGCGTACATCCAAAGACATCAATGAAATTAAAAATAATATTTCTCATTAAATAATAGTGTGTTAAAACAAATGTCACCCGAGTTAAACCATACATGGATTCTATGTAGGAAAACATGGACATGGAATAGAATAAAAAGGGCCATTTTCTGATGGAGAGTGATATAAAACATGATTAGGAGAAAGTTAACCCCAAGAAAATTAAAAACCTGTAATGGGTTAAACGGTATTTGATTCCCCAGTAGGAAACGTTAACAGACAACATTTTAGTTTTAAGTTAATTTTCATTGAAGAACATATTTATGAGCTTAACTAAATCACAAGGAAACATACTTAATTGTCGTGAAGACATTAACCTCTTATTATATTTCTTACAGAAACTCATTTTTTCCTCCAAAAGACGAGTATTTTGGACGACTTGTTCACACTAAGAGTGCTATAATAAACTTCTAGAGAATCAACTAATCCTCAAAATAGAACTATATATTTCCCATTTCATTAGACCAAAACCAAAACCAAAAATATTTATTATGAGATCAGATAATACCCAAAAATGTAAATCCTTTATAAAAAGAAAATATATTCTTAATCTACAAAATATGTCCAACAAAAGTTCAACGAAGACCATTCGATAAACAATTTGTCCAAAAAATTATTCAATGTAAACGTAACTAATATTGAAACCCAAATTGTTGAAGGATTTAATCACATAGTATTATGAGGTAAATATTAATATTTATCTCTAAATAACATCAGTTTCTCTTAAAGTGTCATATTGAAATGTAATTAACCTAATCATATATCCTCCATGATAGGTCAATAATTTCCTAGATAACCCAAAATAAACGTATTCATGATTCATAAAATTATATAACTAAAAATAATTTTTCATACTAACCAGGGAATTCACATAGTCAAGGGGTAGGTGATAAATTCCAGTCGCACTTTGGTCCTGGGTTCAATTCCCACACCTTTTTCCGACGTGATGGGTTGTCACATGGTCTACATGTTGTCCTTCTTCCAAAACGATATAATTCTTAAAAAATTCCCCAAAAAGAGATAAAATAATCAAAAATAACCATAAAATAATTTAACCTCACCTTTATCTCATGCCTTTAATTTTTCATCATAACATAAAGTAACCCATAATTACCTCAAATTTAAGTATCATATAAACCCTAACAGTTACCTTTATAATTATTACCTGAACATCCACATCGAGTTAGTTATCTCGCACATGATGCATTAGAGAAATGACCACGGTTCAAGTGGTTAATCATGTCTCCTGATATTTGGTTGATAAAAACCACATGAATTCTCATTGTAGCACCCATATCATTCCGTTGATCTATCAGAAAATAGTCACAGTTTACTTCACATAGACAGTTACTTTGGTGCATGCTAGATCCAGCCATTTTCTAAAACCCAAAAGGTCATTATGAGTATATCATTATAATCATAATATAATACTAAGATTTAATTATTCATGTTATCATAAACTCTTTCACATTATCTAAAACTATGACCCTTACTGAAATATCAACCATTATGGTAATTTCACTTATGCTTAAATAATGGCCTATCCTCAAAAGTTAGCTAAACCAACATTTGATATCAACTATAAGGATCGAGCCTTAAACATTACATAACCATGAGATATTTCAAGAATACACATTGAGGATCTTTTCAGGTGTAGAGTTTTAGAGAATTAGATCATAAATCATGCATTACATTCCACATTTTAACAAGGTGGTTACATAAAAGAAAGTATTCATTTTTCCCATCAATGGATACATATTTAAAATAAAAAATGGATTCATTCTTGACACTTCCTCAACACTATCATCACATCATGTACTTTTCCCTTGACCTGTGAATAACATTTCAAAAATATGGGATGAGCTTAAAAAGATCAGTAAGGGATATAAATATATGGAATGAAAACATTAGTCCATATATACATAAGAATCAATGAAATCATACATTACTCATAAAACATAACCAAATTAACATACCTCATGAATTTATATGATTTATGAATAAATCATAGAAATAATAAGACATAAAGGCAACTTGAGGCATTTATAAGATCTTACGTAGGGTGTAACTCTCATGGTTACGTTAGGAATACCCATCACTGTATATTACTTAAATATCTTTGGAGAAACTTTAGAATTTATCTTCGTCGTGTTACACAATGCACTGGAGAGCTATCACGGGCTCACCCACCCTTATTTTATCACGTAACAACCTATCTTCATAAATAATCCCCAAGAACCATAACACAATCGTATCACATAAAACATGCATAAAGGAAACATAACATTTCCACATTTCAATCACAAGATATCAAAAACACATTGATATAATCAAAACATTATAAAAACCATTTTCAATAAAAAATAAAAGAAAACTAAAACATGGTATTTATTTTCAATTTAAAAAAAAGTTATGTCTTGTAGAGGAAGCCTAAACTCAAATATTGGTCACGGCGGCGGAGAAGTCATTGTCGACGCATACGTAAGAGAAAAACATTCCCTTTGGTCTTTTAGTAGAACGCTTCATATAAATAGATTCCTTTTGAATAAAATTAAATGTAAAAGGGGTTTATATACCTTATAAAGGAAAGTTGTTTATAAAACAGAATATTCCCCAATGAAAGGAGATTAAGACGAAGTCCCTTACAAAGACGTTATCATTAGATTAAGGATAAATTAATTACATACTTATGTGTGACAAATAAAAATACACCCAATATAAGTG